>UZAF01018349.1:8156-34051 GCA_900617895.1 Haemonchus placei | reverse complement strand
TGTGTAGCGTGGCAGTTGTCGCTCGCACGATTGCCTACGATACGACACATTCGATTGACTTTACTTTGTATCTAGGGGCGCGATAACTGGATGCTCGTTCCTAATTTTCCTTAACCCTCCAAATGCGTTTCGTAGAACATCCTAACCATCTGCTACTTCCTTAAGCGTTCCTAGGGTAGGTTCCCCTCCAATATTAGAGTACCGTCCTGGAGTGAAAATCCTCCCTCACTCCAAATTTCGGACCTTCTAATTGAAAAACACGGTCTCCAGATATCAATCTTACATTCCTCACGCAGTACTGGAGGCGTCAAGTACTTTGCTAGGCCCCACCTATCTTATCACGGCAAACAAAAAGGTCATTCGAACACTCGCACCTTTCGCAGTCATTTTCTTGGGTGCGTCATCCTTACCCCACCTTGGGCGTCAAGCATAACAGGACGGAATTAATCGTCTCGTGAATGTGTTACACAGTAACCCGAAGGCACACTTTCTGCTTTCTTAGTCCGCCTGCCGCCCCGCGAGCGAGCGCGCACACTCCGGCCGAAGGCGGCGCTTGCCTCTGGTTTACAACTGAATCTTGATCGATACCGCAGGCCGCGTAGTCACCCGGCCGGCGGACTGAGCCAGGCGCCTATAAACACCCGTCACATATACGACGACGGAGAGGTACTCCGGGTGAAGTCACATGTACGACCCAGCGGAAGGGTACTCCGGATGAAACGCACGGGGGTGGATAGTGGGGCACTAGGGGTTTCCTGTAGTATCACACGTTCACGAGGCGCTAAGATCCCTCCAATTTGGGCGTACTGCCCACAGGGTTATGGGTACATATGTGCGTCTAAGAATGCGCGCGGCGAAGTTCGTGGCGATTCGGACGGCTCTGGCGCCTATTATTGGGGCACAAACTCGAAGTAGAGTAGTTAAGTAGGGTCAGCCGATCCTACTGTTCGACTCTACTTCAAATTCGGGCCCCAATGATAAGCGCTAATCCCGGTCAAATAGCCACAAACTGCGCCGCGCAACTTGTCGCGCATCCTCTGACGCACGTAAGTTCCGTCCCCCGACCCATTGCAGCATGTCTGCCGTTTCTCCTTGTGTGCAATATTGCGTAAGAAACACTAATATAAAGCGCGTCAGCTATATGTGGATCCAATCCGGTTTAGTGTTAGTGTAACTCTACCTTTCACGGTTATAATGGAGCGCCATTCTATCTACCGCTTTTGCTGCTATTTTGACTGTTTTCTAGCCGGAGTGATATCCTATGTGCATCTCCTGGGGAGTCCCTCTACTTCGTACAATTCCTTTCGCCGAGCGTTTGTTCATCTTCTATCCTTCCTAGGTTCGTGATTGGTTTTTCGTTTTTCGTTTGCAGTGTGCATACGGACGCAGATTTTGTCATAGTATTCATATACTGACCTATTGTCCCATATTTTTCGTCCTGTTGCAAAATGGAGCGGATTTCGATGAGCCACGTGTTACTGAACACGTGATCCATTCCATCACTTCCAACAGAATAAAACCGTGCTATCAGGCGTTGATACAATATTTAGAGCAATGTTCTGTTAGGTGTTGTCCGATCGCTAACGTTTCAATCAGCAATCAATTTGGCTCTTCTGTCGCAGCCTTTCTGTCCATTTGCTCTACAGGCAATTCACAGATGCTTGCATTTTAGGCTGTTAGAAGTTTATGGTGGCATGGCCGATGCCTCGGCTGCTCACCTCATTAGACGGAGTTATTCTAGCCATTGTAACCGTCATTGGTTACTTAGTTGTAGCTGCTACCTGTGAAGAGGACGGTTTTATCACAGACGAATTCGTCGACTCTCAACACTTAGAATCAGTAGGTTCCAAAATTTTTCGAGGATTTTTTTGTTTATTCTTATTTATGGGTATTTGCTACCTGGAACTACATCCAGAAAAATTAACCGATAAGTTTTGTGCGTAGCTGTCTAGTTCTCCACCACAACTATCTAGCTTTTGCCAGCTAATTGATGTGAGACTAGGCTACAACGTTCAACATGGTTCGATTTTGGCTCTCCAACTCTTGTACACACATTTTTAGAGTTCTAACCAAATCACCTTCATGTATCAGGGATGTGGAACACGTGGATCTTTCTAGGTCGACTTTTTTGGAGTTAACCCTGATTGAATGGGCTATGGCATAGGTGAAAAGGCTTTCCAATGCTATCAATAGCAAAAATCAATAGGTGCCATCCTATACGTTCTAATTCAAATTGCATCCTTGCCTAATTTCGATTTGGTTCTTTCCATATTGAAGCTACCTTTTCAAATGATAAATGAATACCAGAAGTACCTATGAGAGGTGCCCCTTGTCGTTATTTATCGTATATGTATGGTGTTATCAAGGGGTTATATCGACCGACGGCTTATCAGCCGCTTTTTTTTAAATCATTTCCGATGAAAGTAGATGTAGTGACCAAGTAAGACAGAGTTGTAGTGGGAATTGAACCAAAGCGGTCTGTCTGCTCGTTCTTCATATATCAGCGCGATAATGTGGCCAGGATAATTAAAACATAGTAGATACTCGCTGTCTTATTGAGTACGTTTATAGGAAATATACTGCGGTTTCTACTTGGGTGACCGTAATCAAAAGTTGTTGAAAGCAAAAGCTAAAGTCTTGTGGCGGCGTGAGATGCGTCTTTGCATTCGGCTTCCATTCAGAATCGTAGTGGTGTATTGAATGCGTGTGTGACTTATTGAATGATTTTCGGTCGCCAGCCGATATGCAAGCCAGCGCTCTTGCCCCTCCCAGTTGAGTCTCGTGCTCATTATCCGTCCTGAGAGGTTGTACGAGGCTGGGATGTTTTGAGGGAGATTCAGGACGCGATTCCCCTGCCACGCGTGTGATAGTGTGCACCAGAGCTCCCTCATCATACAATAGTGTATGGTACTAATAATAATAAACCTGTTTTGTCTTCTGGTTTGTTATTCGTAAAACTTTTGAGATATAAACCGTCCCGTATAAAAACGTATCTACCTCCTAGATCTGGTACAGGGTTGTGACGTTTTGCAGCTGTAGATGGTAAAACGATCGGAAAGCTTCAGGAAATATGATCTCAGTATTTCTATTTTCTTCCATTTCTCATTTTCGGGATATTCCTCTTTTCCTCTCCTCCACCGACAGTAATTACTATCGGGAGTTTTGTCTTAATCGCAAAATTCAGTCTTTTGCAGAGCCACTGGAGTCTGGTCTTTCCGAACATCATTGAAAAACTAGGTAGTTGCTAAGCAAAACCGTATAGCTGCCGCGTAAAATTCGTGTGTTAGTTTTCCGGATTAGTTTGGGTGACACTTTCTGGATTTTGGTTTTGCTGAAACCGCTGATCTTCAGCTATATTGCTAGAATCGATTGATTCTTGCTCATGAAATTCTCAATGTTTTAAAAATCAAAGATCTGATCTTTTGCAGCTCAAATTAGCCGTGAAAATTGAAAGCTTGTTCAAGACATTATTTGCATTCCTTACATGGCATTTTGCTCGATTTTGGCTTCCTCTAATTTCAAGTCTTCGTTTTTGTTACTGCGATTCCTCTGTGGAGGATCCTTGTTTTCCTACAAACCTGTCGAAAACGTCCAAAAGGACATACTTTTCAGTGGATCTCGTCGACATCGCTTTTTGTGATCGTGCCCTGGTACGAGGAGTTCCGCTCGAATTTAGCTTATTAGCATTAAATCCGGGCAGACGGATATGCCAACTGTAGAGTATTATAGTATGAAACACTCAAAGCACGGTAGTTGTTTATTTTGCTGTCTATTTCATTTTTCAGGTCCCATTAACTCCAGAGCATGCACTTAGTGAAGCTAGCCCATGCTGTAGGAATCCCTCTTTAGAGAATGCCAACTACCTTTATGTGAGTTTGTTGTGTATGCTTAGCTCATGCCATTCAGAGATGTTTCACATGCCAACTATTTCGTAGATTTTTCATGAAATAAGCGGATTGCTTGCGCATCGTTACACGTCAAGTTTACTAGAGTATCTTCCCAAGCGGTTTTTATACTAGCTTATGTTTCAACGTAATAGAATGATGAGCTCCAGTTTTCATTAGTGAAAGATTCAAGTTGTCCACTTCTGATGATGTCTCTGAACGATTTTGAGCGAAAACGAGTTAAATGCAGGCATTTAAGTATGTACAGTTGATTATGGTTATTTTCTGCTACTTCTAAAAGGGAACTCATTCGAAGAAGTGTCCATTCTTTCATAGCCGTAAGATGAATAATGGCGAATGTGAGCTAACCATGCCTTCACAATTTACGATGTAATCTATTATCCAGGTTGTTGATCGGTTATGGCCAGTTTTCTACTCACAGGTCTCAACTATGGATGGACGGTTACATGCACTCGACGCCATCAACGGTGGCAGAGTAGTTTGGGTGGCTGACTTTGATGCTGAGGCGCTTTTATGTGGAACGCTTGGCAAAGTGCAGGTGTGCCGCTATCGAGTCTTGGGAATAAGGCATTTTCCTACCTGACATGACTCTTCAGCATTACAAGACCATCACGTTTCAATGTAGAGATTGTGCTTATGTTTGCAGTGCTTCTGCGAGAGTTACACACACTCTTCGACATAATGAACAAAGGCAGGGGACCTCTTTCTTCTGGAGATGCCACGTTGCTGGGCTTTTCAAGTGCATGCTCATTTTCAAGTATCCGACTCTACCTTTTAAAGGAATAGCGCTAACTAAATCAATATCATCTCAAATAGCCATCAGCTGATGACAACAATGCTATACTTTAAAGTAGTTTTATAGATGTATGTTCCCTAAAATTCCATAGATAAGAGCGGGTGAACCTACCGGTGAAAAATGAATTGGAAAAAATCGAAATTGAACGCAGTCACCCCTCTAACTTGATGGATGGATAAATTAAACTTCGNCGAAGTTTAATTTATCCATCCATCAAGTTAGAGGATGACTGCATGCAATTTCAATTTCATTCCAATTCATTTTTCACCGGTAGTGTCAACCGCTCTTATCTACGGAATTTTAGGGTAGTAGGGTCTGAGCAAGGCTTCTTTTCTATAGTCAGTAGTTGCATATGAATCAATCAACTACCAGGTTAAATAGTAGCTGATGACCTCTCTTCATGTGCTGAATTTCACCTGAAGTATTGTGATATTCAGTGGGAAGAGTGAAATGGCCTAACTGTTCAGCCGGCTGGCGTTGAGTGTCCTTTCAAACACGGGATCCAAAATATCAAACAATTACGTCGCTTCTGTAAATGTTGTTTTATAACACAGATTAGTAAAAATTCAGAAAAAGAATGACCAAAAGGATCCTTTTTTACATCTTACACGAATTTCAGTTTCATGACTACGAATTCTATATGATGATAAAACTCTCAACCGAGGACCATGAAAATTTTACGTTGAAAAACTGGTTTCCTTGGAGTTTCATTTTCTCATCATTCCTAGTAAGATGAGGTTAATTACGGTTGAGATCACTTCGCACCTCTTCACGAAGTAATCTCAGTCGTAACTAACGACCCACACCCTCACAGATTTAGTGAGCGCAGGCTGTTGCCCTGAGTTTTCGTGCGTGGTTCGTCGCTCAAACGTAGAAGAAGTCAGTATTTTCTGAGCTTATGTTGGTCGAAGATGAGAAATGTATTGTGCACACCAACGAATAACAGGAATGCTCGTGTACTAATCGCATCGGACTGCCACTGAACACTCCAAAAGCCGAAATCCATCCTCTGAAGACTGTGCCCTGTTGCTAATAAGACGGGAAAGGAATTACCTATCGAGAGCTGTTGCTGCACGCCGAAAGATCACTGCTCAAAGATACTACAGGGTGCGCCAAAATTACTTGCTCAAATATCCACCGCTGTAAAATCAGTTAAACGATAGATTGAGGACTAACTTTCCTACAAAATTTTATTTATATTGAGCCAGTACACATACTCAATTCAGATCTCGAAACTCCCTCCACAGGCTCGGTTACGGCCCTCAGACGTAAGGGGAAGGAGTCCACTGTGGCGCGAAGGTACTCCAAAGATATTTCTTCCCATGCTCTGAGCAGGTCCCTCTTCAATGAATCAATTGAGTGGTGTTGCTTAGAGCAGGCCTTGCTCTCCAATAGCGACTATACGGAATAATNCATTGGATCAAGATCAAGGCTATTAGAGGACCATTCCTGAGCGTTGATAAATCCTGGGAGGGTGTTCCGGCACCATCCTCGTTCTATGAGACGGTGCTGAATCTTGCTGGAACACCAACGGTCTACAGCGGAAGTGATATTTTGTCCACGGAAGCAAGACGTTCTTCAGCAGGCTCTTCAAGTAGACTTCCGTCTTGATTTTAACATCGTTGTGGATGAAAACCAGCGGGGACTTCGCTTCGTAGGTGATCGCTGCCCAAACCATGATTTTTTCTGCATATCCAGAGCGTCCATCGATTCTTCCCCTTTTGTTAGCCTCTTCAGCTGTCGAGTAGAGCACTCGACCGATTTGACGGTTGAAGGTCGATTCCAACATAAACAGCTTTTCATCGGAGAAGACAATGTCTCGGTGGCGCGCCGACGCGAACCGTTGGAGGACCATCTTGCATATCTGGATCCGGTTTCTTCATAGATGCAGTTAGAAGGTGCACCTTCGGCATCGATAAGGTGTCAATCCCAGCTTCTCTTCAAACTGAACGGTGGGCGGAATTATGACTTTTTCCCAGCTTTTTGGCAATCTTACTCATGGATCTCTTCGGATTGCGTCGCACAATATCACGTACAACTTTAACATTTCTAGTGGATGTTGCAGCTCTTTTTCTTCCCCTTCCTGGGTGGTCTTCTGTAGTATCGAGCTCCTCGAATCGTTTGTTGGTGAAGTCCACAGTTCTTCTGCTGATTGGTAGAACTTGCGATGGTTTTGGAACAGCGACCCATCTGGTGTGACTGAATGATAGCGGGTCTGAGAGGATGAGGTCCAACCATTTTGGAAAGAGTAAGAGCTGAGGATTGAAGCTTGTGCTAATGATCAAGGAAGAAGTGCTTAACATGTTCACGGCTAATCGAGAGATCATCGCTGCATTATATCAATAGGTCGAGCTCTGCAACTTTGAGCAGGTAATTTTGGCGCATCCTGTATATTCAGCTGGACAATTTGGCGGCAGGGCTAGAACAAAGCTTCCAAAACTGACCAGTCGTAGGGTGTGGCCTATCATCAGGGCAACGCTAGACGTATCTTTGGCCACCACTACGGGAATTTCGATGGGACTTGCATCGTATAGTACGGATGTAGCACAATTAGACTGTTATTTATTCAGGTATCTGTGGAGGTCTTTTTATGGGAAATCCTTTGATCAGCAAAATGCACCTAGAACCGTCTTTTTTTATTCTATTGGCGCACTATTTTGAAGCAAATTGCGATATCTCGTGAACGGATTTGCTCCTGTATATAACGAATTTACATGTATTTGTATAACGATTATCTGAACCATATGTTTTCGTGCACATGAGTGGTTGTCGTAATGACCATCCGTTCTAGCCAATGAAAGTTGATGGCCGTCTGTTCAACCTCATTCCTGCTTTGGACGGTACCCTTTACATGTACTCACGTGATGAACACCTTCTAGAGCCAATACCTCTGGACACGGATCTTCTCCTACAGGTATTTTATCACAATTCATCGTTACTTTGAGAATTGTGTTCTGATTTTACCGGTAATTTTTTGCTCTGTTCATCCGAGGATAATTGTGGGGATAGGGTCTTAATAGGTGCAATTTATCTGTGATTACATCGAAAATTGCTGAAAATATTAAGTTTTTGTGACAAAGACATAATTTGCAAATAAACACCGTTGAACTATCCTTTAATCTAGGCGTCGATTCGTGTTGGTCATGACGCAGTGGCTGGAGGGCGTACAATATCCACTACAGGAGTGGATCCTTTAACTGGGGAGGTACTTTAATTTTCGTTCTTGTTGTTACTTTCCATAATTTTGTTTACGGAGCGGAACATTTTTTCTGTTTTGAAAAGGTGCGTTACCACTGTTCTTCTTCACATTGCGATTCCGTTGTAAATGAGCCTGTAACATCCACTCTTGTTTTTCGTCGAAGTACTAGTAAAGTTCGTGCTGTTGACGCGTTAACTGGTCACGAAAGGTGAGTAAGTGCTTTGGAACTTTTATGTTAGCCTATTATAGCATCTTTGTTCCATATAAAGATCTCTTTGAAGTATATAAATACTATAGGTGGAACTTATCCGTGTCGGAATATGATGCGACGTTGGTAACGGTGAACCGTGGCAAACTTTATCCCAGAGGTGCCAGGTATATGAGTTGAAATATCTTTTCTCAATCTCTTGCTTATCTCTTTAGTGGTTTCTAGAATTCGATATCTTGTGCAGCCTCCAGACGGAATCGTAACAGCTTATGATAATTGTGGAAATGAGTTGTGGTCTCGCCAGCTAAATAGTCACATAGCGCATACTTGGAAGTTAGAGGGCGGAGAGCTGAGCGAGGTGAGGTCTGCCGTGACCATTTATTTATATGTGATTAGACGAGATTCTTCAGGTTTCTCTTTTCAACACGAAGAATATACACACCTTGTCAATAACGGACGAGCTTCAGGGGTCCAATGCGGGTGCAAAAACCGGATCGGAATCGTTGTTCTACCTAGGTTTGTGATCACATTTTTTAAATTAGCTGCATAGTGTTGCACAAGCCTTCTATTCTTCCTTCGTGTGCCATTGACGGTCTTACTTGCCCTTGTTATGCTTTGTGTTGCCGAATTTTCTTATTTTCATAGTTTGAAACCACTTCTAGGTACTGTAGGTGATGAGCCTTTTATCATGCATTCCGCACTGGTAAAAAAAGAAATGGTGAAAATAGCAAAAAATATGGACTATGGTGAGCCAAATCTTCCTTCATCAAGTGGACAGCTCGCTCGTTCGGAAACATCGTATTTTATTGAGAAGGGTACCGTGGGTGAGCATCATTTTTGAAATATTTCAAAATGCTGCTATCTCTGAGCTTCATTCGAATTTGTTTTTCATGTGCTTTGTAACACAAATGTAATAAAGTGGAGTAACAAGAGCTTCGAAAGGATAAAAAACAAATTTTTGAAATAATTCATTCTTGAGAGATCCATAACAAATTTTTGAAATAATTCATTCTTGAGAGATCCATCATAGTGTAACTATACCAAGTGCAGCTCATGTAAGGCTAAAGAGTGAAGAGCGTAATAAGCGCTTTGGGCATGATCAAGCCACTACTGTTTCTTTCGGTTTCCAATCAATCCAAGTTCCAATCAAAATTCAGAGCAAATAAATGAGAAATCTTCAAACAATCTTTGTCACCTCTTGGTACCATCTATACTTGAGCTTTATGATTCATAGTTAACAGATGATCTGCTGTCGGCATCGTATAAGCGCTCATTCATTGCACAACAAGCGAAGAGAAACAGAAAGCAAGTTGCGAGCGGAGAATCGCATGAACTTCAAGTGGTTGCTTCTGAAAAAGGTGCGTGATATGTTTCAGCATTAACCGCTTATGCTGCAAGAGCGGAATATCACCTTTTTAAAGGTTCGCGAACTTATACTTACTTTTTTATTGGCCAATGCATTCGGTTTTTTTATTTCCTTTGGAATTCTTCGTGTCTACTTTTCCGGAGTTTCTTTTCGAGCACACATTCGGTATTTTTCAAGTGCAGTCATCTATTCTTTTCTTGCTGAAAGTGGTAATTTAGGAAGAGATGCATATGCGGTATCATGTCCTAATAGTGAAGGGACGGCATTGATTGGTGAAAAAGACATCAGAAGTGCTGCATTCGATGACCCGGAGAATGGTTGGTTCCATTCGCTTCTTCATTGATGGAGAACTAGAAAAGGTGTCTGGATCGTGGTATGGCCTGATTGGTTTGCGTTTTTACTTGAAGTGAGTAGTTGACCTTGAACGACTTCGAGCAGATTCGAAACCTAAAAATCGTGAATACTTATGTCTGCAATTGAGCCTTTTTCAGAACATGCCTTAGCGTTCCGCATGTTTCTTATCGTTCATGCGTAATAAAAAATTAGGTGTAGATTACAATCGATAATTCCAGACTCTTTCTCGTCATCCCTTCTTTTCATCTATTCACGACTTGACGGTTGAGTGCACGCTCACTATTACATTTTTATTTCATGGTACGAAAATAAGCTACGAAGTTTTCACTGATTGTCGCTCTATGGAGATGCTATATAAGCGACCAGTGATAAACACCACATCACGGTTACCATGTCATTGGAGTTTTAGCGAGGCGTAGAGAATATTGCAGGCGGGCTCAAGACAAACGTAAACAGCGAAACAAATATATTCATACCTCATGAAATTTTTTCTAAGGTAACCAGGGATGGTTCGTACTTCGCCCAACAGGAAAAACTAAACGAACTGCGTTCTTTGATGATTTATTGGATCCCAGTCAATGCCCTGCGAATATCGTAGAACGTGTGAGCAGGACGCTCAGGGTCGATAACATGGTGTCTGGATGGTGGTATGGTCTGAGTCACTTGTTGACTGCCTTTTCCACGTTTGCAGTTTTTTTTAAAGGAGAGTTGTGGCTCTAGCGATGCTTGGCCTTCTTGGATCTGCCACAGTGATTTTACACGCTCTACTGAGCCGACGAAGAAAATCGCAAGCTGCGCTCGTTGATTTTTCATCGAGTTCCAATACGTCCTCTTTTAATGCCATAAAGACGGTTTGTTTTTCAAAAATCATTGATGCAACCAATTCTCATAACCTGTTGTTTTTCTGAATTTGTCTTAAAATACCTGTTTCTGGCTTCAGTAGTATCTCTGTTCCTAAACCCTTTCCAGTCCAAAAGAGCAGAAACCCGTTCAACGTCAGCTGGGCCATCTATGGGCTCAATGCTGTCAAACACACCAACTCCAGCTGATCAGGTCACCCGTCAGCGCAGGACAACTTCTAGTCGGGAGAGCGGCTGTGAGCCATTCCTCAGCAAGTTAGTAAATTATGAGCAACTGTGAATTTCATTGTAAGCTCACTCAAAAAAGCTGAGGTTTCGCAATTCAGATTCCTTCAAGATTTCGAGCCAGTCAAGTTGCTCGGACACGGAGGCTTCGGTGTGGTTTTCGAAGCAAGGAATCGGCTTGATGAGTGCCCCTATGCCGTGAAGCGAATAGCTGTTGCAAATAAGTTAGTGGTTGTTGTTTGTTTGTTCAAGCTTTTTTCTGCATGTCTGTGCGTTTGCTTGCATCACTGTGGTTTACACAAGTTTAGCGAAAACGCTATCCAGCGAGTTTTGCGTGAAGTTCGGGCTATGGCGAAGCTGGATCATCCTGGTATAATCCGCTACTACCACACGTGGATCGAAAGACCCCCTGATGGTTGGCAGGTAGTTTCTCTTCTCGAGTATCCGAGTACAGATGAGCACTTGTGGGCAAGAAGTATCGAAGCTTAGGCGTAAGATTTGGGAGACTGCGGGACGTTCGCGATGAAGTCAGCTTTCCAGAGAACTTGTGGCTGAATTTACCAATGTTAAGGAGGAAGAAGACTGCATCATGTTAAAAGGAATGCAATCACGTTTCAAGAGAAAAGTTCGGGAAGATGGAGCGGCTGTCGAGAGCTCATCATTTTCGTCAGCAGTTGTTCCACTTCGTGTTTCAGAAAGCAGCCTGCGCTCGTCAGTTGAGTAAGTGTCCTTGGTGATTACAATGCAATTTAAAATTATCATCAGAGTTATTGGCGCAATTTGTTTGCTTTTCGGAGGTCTTGCTGGGTTTCTTGAATGTTCGAGGCTTTGTAGCTTTTCATTGGTATACGTTTTAATGGGGTTTGCCAGCTTCCTTTGCCACAACGCCATGCTACAAAATAAATCCTTACTATATATAAAGCGTTAGCGTCTTCGGTATGTCTCGCCGTCCGTCACGAAATTCAATTCACCTGAAGAAGCACTTGCAGAAGTCGAGTCGAGTGTGGGATGGGGCGGGCATAGGGCAAGACCAAAAAGGCACATGTGAGCTCAGCCAAGCTCCGCGCTTAGGAGGAGCATGCGCAGGAGTGGGCGTTGTCACTCCTATGTGTGCTCCGCCTCCTGTGGGCGATGTCGTGGGCAAAACTTCTTATTTAGGTTCCTAACCGCCCAGATCAGGATAAAGGATGAAGTTCTTGGCGTTGATCAATCCCGTCTGAGGGGTGCGCCCCTGCACTCGACTTCCATTTAGAATCGTAGTGGCGTAATGAATGCGTGTATGGCCTATATAATGACTTGCGGTAGCCAACCATGTACAAGTCAGAGCTTTTATC
This sequence comes from Haemonchus placei, assembly GCA_900617895.1. Taxonomy (NCBI): domain Eukaryota; kingdom Metazoa; phylum Nematoda; class Chromadorea; order Rhabditida; family Trichostrongylidae; genus Haemonchus; species Haemonchus placei. Next base: position 21,804 of record UZAF01018349.1, on the reverse strand, counting down.
CTCCTAAACGAGTCTGGTACTAATTAACCGACCCTGGAGGGATGGTAGGCTTGGTTGGGCGGATATCGATCCTGGAGTCGAACCTCTGATCGTGCGTGTGATATAGTGCGCCACTTGCCACTACACCACCTCTGCCCAGATGCGGGGAAGGAACTACAGGGTGGGCCAAAATTATGATTACAGCGCGCGCTGGCGTTCATTGCAAATTTTTTCTATGTTCATAACAATTCATTGAATTTCTTCCATTTCACAAAGTAGCTGACGTTATTACCTTCCTAATGATACTAAACATTTGGTAGATTTTTAACATAATATAAGCGTAACTAGTCCGTGAATTAAACGTCGCTTTGCATTTACAAACACTTTTGGCACGGTGCATCTACAGACGAACTCGCGAAACAAGGCAAGTATTGCATTCAACCATAAGACGCTCTCGAGAGTCGGGAACAATTGCAGATAGGAGTGGTGAACTTAGGAGAGCTGTGGTTATATTTAGGGGAAGTGTTAAGGAAGCAGGGCAAAGGTCTACGTAGGAGCAAAATTTATCTGAGTCCAAAAAGGATAAATGAATGGATATGTCACGAAATTTTCTGCGCGAAATCGTGGAGCATCACCTGCACAACGAGACCCTTATACGATCAGAAAGTGATTTCTCCAGATAGCAGGTTAAAGAGAAAAGAAAAGTTGGGTAACAAAAGCTGCCTGTCGCATCAGAAAAAATTGTCCTACGGAATTCCTGTTCACCGACGAAAAGAGAATCACAGTGAAATAGGTGCTCAATAAGTAGAACGATAACATTTATATGAAGCTTAAAGAAATGAAAGTGATACANCGCCTGGCTCACTAACTTTCTGTGATGGCCTGTACCAGCAGCACCGCCGAGGCAAAGACACCGATTATTCTTGTAAATTATGGAGTGAAAGTTGGTTTGGAGGCCTGTTTGATCTTTTCGTGCGCAATAGGACACTTTGGTGATTCGAACCGGTCATATTGTCAAGATGAAGCTCCTGATCGCAGAACAGAAATTGTCTAGAAATTTCGTGAAAGAGGTTCTTTGAGTTCATAACCTTCGATCAGTGACCACTCTGGAGCCCTGACCTAAATCCCATGAATGTCTCAATGTGGTCAACCTCTGAGACGAAAGCATCCTTTAGCCCAAACAACAGAAGAAATAATCTTGAAAATGCTTAGCAAAAAGTCGGGACCATTTCGATGATCCTAGCTGCGTGCCACCGTCAATGCCGTCCATCGTCGTCTTTGGGGTTGGGTGAAAGCACAAAGCAACAGAACCCAGTTTCAATGTACAGTTTTGATAAGAAATTTGTGATAAACCCTTTAATGAAATTGGTCTGCTCTATTGGCTTTCTATTCGTTTTTTGCGATGTGATTTCTGTGTAATCATAATTTTGGCCCACCCTGTACAGTACAGTATAGTGAGGAATGATCAATAAGAAAGAAACTCATTAGTGGAGGAGGGAGCTTACTCACATTGGGGGTATTTGACGCATAAGTTCATAACTCAACGAAACGCTGGAGGCCAGAAAAAATAAAACGACTGTACAAGACTTCATGAGTGCTGGGCGTGAAAAACAACTAAATGCAGCGGACTTACGCCCACGGTGGGCGGTGCGTGCACTCATATGTTCAGTTCTTAAAAAATAGTAACTCTGTCCAAAAATAGTGGGAAATAGCGGTTAGATGCTATACTACTATACATAACGCGCTAAGTGGGTGTTGTGTTGTGTGTGTATGTGTGTGTGTTTGATCGGAAAGACATAAATTCGGTTCCCGTGGACCTAGAGAGTTCGAATTCAGTGGGAGAGCAGGAGGCAAGATAGAAATGCTGATGATAGGTGGCAGGACTTAGCTCCGTGCACAAGGAGCGAGGCTTGCGTAAACACGTCATCGGACCTAAACCGCTAAGATTTGGTAGGAGTTCAGGGGGGAAAATGGAAACACTAATGATATGTGGCGCGACTGAACTCTGCCCACAAGGAACGGGGCGTGGGGAAGAACATTCAATTTGAACCGGCTGAACCTCGATTGAGTCATCATTTTTAAAGAGTACACCAACAGATCAAGACCTTAATTATAGGCATAGGCATCGGCACATACTGGATACACATTTACGCGTGTCAGTCCTCTTTCATGTTTCGTGTTCCGAAAGTATTTATTCTAAAGAAGGAGGGGCGATTTGCCTATCATTACAACTCGATCCTGAGAAGGAGGAAGTCCGGAGTTAGCCGAGCGACCCGATTGGTAAAAGAAACGCGGTCGAGTGCTTGAATTGGGCGGGGCAACTGTCCAAAAACGTTCTAGAATGTGGAGAAAATTGTTGGGGGCAGCGAAAAGAAGTTGCACAAGCTTTTAGTGGGAAGGGTCTGTAATGTGATGGACGGAGCTATGACCAACAACTAATAACTCTGCTCAAATGAAATATATCGAGCGGATTTCCTCAAAGCGTTCCTAGCGTTCAAATCTAGAGACTAACTATCTCATTCCTATACATCGAACATTTCGCCGAATGACTCCACCGCAAATGAGCTGTTGTTGACGACAGTCCCAAGCGTGTATAGCCCAACTGGTGGTTAAATATATAATAAAGTAGTCTTCTTGAAACCTCGGTACTTGTTCAAAAGGTAATCAATGTTTCTGTGCGATACAGTTTTCCCAATGGTGGAAAATTTATTGTGTCTGAGGTTTCGACGGTCCGTCGTTCTCTAAGGCCCAGAACCGTTTGAAGACCTCAGGGCGCTACGTATCACGCTTGAAGCGAACAAACTCTTAACTGTTCCAACTCATACCAACGATTTTAACCTCAAAGTCATAAACTGCATTACTTTTTTACTGTGTTTGCCTTGCGGTACAACCAAGCTATTCAATCGTATACTAACTGAGTAGGAATCCCAACAAGTCAATCTTGTCAGCTGCACCATTAACGAACGGTTGCTCAAGACGGAGACGATTAGAGCAAGTGAAACCGCCGGTCATCTGCTACCCAGTAATAGTTCGTGATGACGCAACTAATCTCGTAGACCAAAATCGTGAATTTAGCGTCAAAATCACAGTCAGCATTACTTTTCTACTGTGTTTGCCAAGCGGAGCAACCAAGCTATTCAGTCGTTTACGAGCGAAATGTTCCCTTACATGAAGGAACCAGGTAGACCACGACCCGATGCGCACAGTCTCCTACGGTTCCACATGATTAGTCAAATATCTATGATACAAATCCGGTAATGGAGACGATTTCTAAGCAGCTGGTGTTCAGTGTTGTCTCTTGATGTTTCAACCAGTTGGACGTCATTGGCTAGGTCCGCTCTTTTGAGGCTTTCTTGGTTGAAGATTAAACTTATTTATTCATGGGAAAGGCCTTGGTCTGCTTCGCGTTCTGTGCTGATGCGCTATGTATCCTGTGTCTGTTAAGATTAGCTATTCACTGGGCTAATCTTCTAAGCTCTTCCCGCTGCTCGTTGTCACTGCATACCTTTACAGCCCTTTTTTGCCCATATGTTTCGTAATACTGCACGTTTAACAGCTAAGGTGCTCCGACGTTGCGTGAATGATCATGTCAAAGAGCTTCCTTTTTTACACCACTTCACTTTTTTTTCTGTTAACTCATCTGAGATTCAGAAAGACAACAATCCTTCGCAGTGACTTCTAATGTTAGCTTGATGTTTTGAGATTGGCTGTTGAAGATGTTAAACAACTCAACAATTCCTGGTTGAGTTGAAGTTGTGACGAAACATTAGTCAATGTAACGACAGTAAATTATGGGCAAGTATGCTAGCACTACACGTTCGATTCTTCTCATAAAGCTGACAGCAAGGACCGGTGCCAACCGCTATTCCATCGCAAGCCCTATTATCGTGAAAAGAATTAGGTTGATGCATAATTGCTGCGGATTTTTTTAGCAAGTTTTACTGTTAAGGAAAGCAGAAAGATTGTTTTTATTGAATCCTGGATTCAATTCTCGAATTGTATTGATAGAAAAGAAGCCGCTAAAGAATCCGCAGTAATTATGCGTCAGCCTAATATCTTACGGTCAATTAAGCATATTGCAGTTCAGGCACTTTTCGATGAGAGTCAGTATTTGTGCTTTGCTCAATCCAAACACCACACTTCTTGCGTGCACATCAAGTTCCTCTGAAACTGTTTGCAAGTCTCCGTTGCACTTAACATTGGCGTAGAGTGCAGACACGTCAAGTGACTCCACAATGCCGTTCGGTAGAAAACTGCAAGAACGTAAGCGATCTATGAGTGGTCTCGTATTTGACAGATGTGATGTTTTATGGATATGAAATTGACCCATAATTGTATTCCAAAACCACGAAATGCGATCGGTCGCTCCATCATCACAGCTGTTTGTAGGATAGGTTTCGCAAATGCCTGACGAGCGCGCGAAAAAATGAGGTGACGTTTGGATTGAGCAACGCGCAATTAATGACTTTTATGAAGGAGTGCTTGAACTGCAATATATTCAAGTGGTTCGTAAGATACTACTCTCAGGTGAGGGGGTTGCGATGGAACAGCGGTTGGCACCGGCTCCTGCTGTGTGTGCTTTATGAGTAAACCAGTGAGCTACGCACGCTCATGCGTGTACCACATGTCCACAACCGCTCATCTACGATCTTACTCGAGAAAAGCAGTAGAACATTTTCATGTTCCGTATAGACGACACTGCTTCACCCAAAATCCCCCTTGAGTTTCATTTCTGGAAATCGCGCATTAGAGTCAAGCACTCAAGGGCAAAATATCCTTTCAAGAGCGTAGCTGTCATTACATTTATATTGAAAATGTCGTATTGTAAGAAATTGCGCATCGGGGCTGAGGTGCAGAAAAGCACTGACTTCTACATCCCCAGCGCAAATTATTGCATAGGCCACATACGCATTCAATACGCCACTATGATTCTTAATGGAAGTCGAATACGTGGGGTCCTTGTGACGGGATTGATTAACGCCCCAAAACATTATTTAACTGCACATCAGAGATGTAATGGAAAACAGCAGTGTTCGATGATGCCTGATACCAGCAGTTGCCCATGTAAAACGTTTCCTACCCTACATTCTCTGTTCTCTAAAAAACTGGTTAGCCTGTGATCTACTTCCCCACCGCGCTCCTGTGAACTTCACGCTTTTGATCGTGCCTGCGTGACTTTAGGAAGGACACACAAACGGGTATACAAACAGACACGCAAAATTAGCCCTTCATATATCCTTACTATATATAAAGCGCTCTGTCTGTCTGTCTGTCTGTCTGTTTGTTTGTTTGTTTGTTTGTACGGAAATTCGATATAACCTGAAAAAACACCTGGAGAAGTCGGGCCAAGTTTGGAATGGGTTGAGCGTAGGGTAAGTGCAACAGAGCACATGTGAGCCTAGCGGAGCTCCGCCCGCAAGAGGCGGGGCATGCGCCGGAATTGGGCGGGGTCATGAGCCAATTCATCTCTTTCGGTCTCATTACGGTCCAGACGCCGGGAAAAAATGTGCAAAGGTGAGGGATGGGTCAACAACTAAAATGAAAGAAACTCACCGGCGGTGGGCGGAGCGTTCTCGCAATGGGCGGTACTTTCCACAGAGATTCGTAATTTGATTCAACGAAGGCGTCGAGGCCAGCAAAAAAAGTTAAAAGAGTGAGCAAGGCTTTATGCGTGCTGGGCATGCGTAAGCTTAGCGAAGCCCCGCCCACGGTGGGCGGGGCGTGCATTGAGGTGAGAGCTACTTTTCAAAAATGAGTGTAACTTCGTTCGGAAAAGTTATAGAATGCGGAAAAAAGTGGTTAGAGGCAATGGGATAAATGTGGTCAAATCCCAAAAGTGGGCGGGGTTGGCACCAAAGTGGGCAGGGCTTACATCGAAAATTCATAACTCTATTCAGAAACGTTCTGGGATGCGGCAGAAAGGTGTTAAAGTGTAAAAGAACAAATGTGGCCAAATCCCGAAAGTGGGCGGGGTCGGCACCAAAGTGGGCGGGGCTTAGATCAAAAATTCATAATTCTGTTCAGAAACGTTCTAGAAAGGGGGAAAAAAGTGGTTAAAGGTAAAGGAACAAGTGTGGCCAAACCTTCGAAGTGGGCGGGGCTGGCATCAAAGTGGGCGGGAATTAGATTGAAATTTCATAACTCTGTTCAGAAACGTTCTAGAAAGCGGGAAAAAAGTGGTAAGAGGAATTGGAACAAATGTAGTTGAGTCCTCGAAGGGAGCGAAGCTGGCACATGGAAGTGGGGCTAGCACCAAAAATTCATCTCTTCAAAAACTTTCTGGAATGCGGAAAAAATGGTTTGCAGCAGTCAAAAGAAGGGTGGTCAAGTTTACTGTGGAAAGGGTTTGCACTAAGGTGGGCGGAGATATGATCAACCACTAATAACTGTGCTCAAATATATCGAGCGTGATGCTATCAGCAGTGCAGCGTTCGAATCTAGAGAAAACTATCTTATTCTGATCATCCAACATTCCGCTGAATGACTCCATCGTGAATAAGTGGCCGTCGACATGTACTGCGCGCGAGTAGCGTGCATAGCCAAACTGGTATATATATTTACTGTCGCTACATCGGCATGACTTCAACTCAATCAGAAATGGATGGGTTGTTTAACTATGTTAACGCCCAATCGCAGTACCTTAAACTAACTCAAGAAAAAAAACTAACTCAAGAAATACCGAAGAAGATCTAGCCAATGACGTCTTATTGGCTAATCTACCAGGAGACAACATTAACCCACTGCGTACCGCGTGCTGCACATGGTGCAGCACGCCCCTTTGCCTTTGCGCGCCCGCGTTTTCGTCCAAAATCACTCCAAAATTTGCATATAGTTTCAACAGCCCATACTTTACGATCGCTCAAACGAGCGCTCTGTGAGGCTGCATGCTGCACACTGTAAACCACGTCGCCGCGCCGACTATGAAGAAAACGCTGGCCACATGCGGCAGCTAACGCAAAAACACTGCGGTACGCAATGGGTTAAACGCTAGTTAGCTCAAAATGTCTATATAACGGGATCCGTGTCATAGATAACTGTGTGATCTGTCTGTGTGTAAATGTAGGAGACTGAGCACATGGTGCTGTGGTCTTCCAGCTTCAGTGTTTGACATGTGATGCTGCCATACTGTAGGAACTGGGAGATAATTATGCGTTCACGTAAGAAAATATTTCGCAAGCGAATGAATGAATAGCTTGGTTGCACCGCTTGGCAAGCACAGAGGGAACGCTCTGAATTTGACGTTCAATGCGCAATTTTGGCCCGCGAAAATAGTATTGATGTTAGGAAAACCTCAGAGGCTTTTGGGTGAGACACCGAAATCCAAGCATGAACAACAAGGATGAGAGCATCAACATAAATGGTGACCTATTGCCTTACATCCCAGTGTGTGTGCTTTGATAGCGAAACTGATGTGCATGGTTGACCGGACGATCTCACTTGCTCAATCATCTCCGTCTTGAGCAACGGTTCAGGGCTGGTGGAATGGACAAAGTTACTTATTGGGATTCCTACTTAGTTGGAGGTTCGTTAACATGCTGGCGTCAGTGTCCACGAGTAGCCACGAATCTTGGGCAATTTGAATATTGCTAGAAGATTTGCAAAATATTCTCTTGTACCGTTTGTTTTCAAATGTTTTGACCGCAATCACTCATTTTTTTGAGAAATAACAACTTTCTAGGGGAGAAACTGTCTCGTCCCACGGGACAGACACGAAAAAAATGGCTCGTCGTCAACTTGTTAATATGAGTTGCAACAGTTAAGAATTTGTTCAAGCGTGTTACGTAGCGCCCCGGAGCCTCGAAACGCTCCCAGACCTTTGAGAACGACGAACTTGTTAAACGTCAAGCATAATAAATTTTCAACCATTAAAAAATGTGTTCAGCGCGAAAGCATTGATTACTGTCTGATGAATAACGAATTTTTCACTATAGGTAAGCTGAGACATCTCTACTAGCCTCTTAATGTTTCAAACAAGCCTCCAGTGTGGTCCGCGAAGTATTTTGGCATCATTTAGCTTTACCCATTAATGTTATTGAACTACCCAGTTCCTTTACGAATACTTTATTACATCCATTAAGTGGTGTCGTGGCTCCATCCTTCAACGAACGTAGTTGTGACGGATCATGGCTTGATGATGCAAGCGGAAGCAGAGCTGAACAGGAAGAATCATCTTCAGACAGCGAGGAACATTTCACAAAAGGTTTGTGGCATATAATTTCTGTTCTCGGCTTTACCAATCACAAAAATCTGATTTGATGCAAAAATTGATTTTGTATGAACTGTTCCTATACAGTGAGCAAATTAAGTTGTTTCATGAGGATCTAATTGAACAGAATTCTCCAAATGGAGGTTCAGGTGGTGATCAAATGGAGAAATGTGAGGAAGATTCCGATAGTATCGTATTTGGAAATGGAGAAGCCGGTGATTGCAGCAGTTCCCTCGTTGCAAACTCCAATGAACTATCGAAAATCGGTAAAAAGGTGCATGCCGATATTCAGTGCTTACAGTTAATGTGGAAAGATGAGAAACAGTTAACCGTTCTGCATCGATTTGATTGAATTTCAGATAAAAATTTTGCAATTACAATTGCCCAATACAATAATTGCGTATTTCTCTTGTTTTTATCTGTGTGTTTATAATATGCTGACAACATTTGTTCTCTTCATCCTCTCCATTTTGTTACTTGCGTTTGATTACATTTGGTTACAGATGGTGCTGGTTACGTCGACCGATGAAGATCTATTGCCAAGCTCAAACACTAGTAATTTTGTTTATATTTACATCCAGATGCAGGTGGGTGAAAGACTTCGCCCATATGACAAGTCTCATTTCACGATGATTTTCTAAAGTTGACTTGCCATATTTCTTAGAAGTCAGTATTACCTGCTGAATAATGTGGTGTTAGTATCCATTAAATGGCTTAAGACGTTAATGCAAAGTTTGAAAACTTCAGGTTTTAGATTGTTGTGAATTTAGCTATGTCAAGAGCAGACCCTTCATGCTTGGTTATCCAAACATCGGTCTTGGGAGGACCGAACAGTGTGTACAATGAAAGTGTGGATGGCTCAGTTGTGCAGCGCAGTGAGCTACATTCATCAGCAGGGCTTGATCCATCGGGATATCAAGGTAAGCTTTCAACGTTTCCCATGTTGGTTGTTTATTTTATCGTTTCATCCGTTCACTAGATTGGGTAAATATAATTGCAATCACTGCGCGATTCATTCTCTCATGAATACCGTACGTATCGAAGTACATTAGTATAATACGTTCATTGAAGATGCGAATTATTGCAAGGAAGGTTCGTTTTGGGGCTTTTATTCATCTGTAATCACAGATTAATCACATTTATAGGTCGAGAATGTTCCATTTATTTGAATGGTCACATGAGTACATAACTTGTTATTTCAAAACAAGATGCATTAATAAATTATTGTGATATTACTCAATAAATGGATATTTCTATTGACTTGATTGTTTGCTGCATTGTGTTGTTTTGCCTGTTCATTCAAAAAACCCCTAAGGTTTCGAGAGTTCTCAGAACATTTCCTTAAATTATTTGTATAACATCATCTCCGTCAAGTCTGATTGTTTCGATGTTATATTTTTATGTTGTTGGCACTGGTTTGCAGAGTATGTCAATCTAATGCATCAACTTCAGCAATGAGGGGGTTTATCTCATGGAATGGCTTATGTGTAAAAAGTAAATTGGCTTGTCGCCTTTCGAATGCAAATTCTTTGAATTTGAAAGCGGTGGTCTTTGGCACTGTTGCTAGGAAAGAAACTGCACGCTTCCTTCGAACATCAACATCGAATTTTAATATATGCATATATAATAATGTATATACTTGTTACATTTTCGAAAACAAAATAAACTAATTTGATTTCTATTACCAGAAAACAAAATGGGGTATACAGTAATGATGAGGTCGATTGATAGAAATTTTTTTTTGTAAAGGCTCAAAAATCGAAATCACCTGATAGCAACCTAATTCAGGTTTTAACTTGCTATTGCTGATATTTGGTATTTGGTCCTAATTCGCTCGGAGACGAATTTCTTCAAAACTCAGATTACACCGATTTCGTAGTGTGAGTAAACCCAGTCACAATTATATTGTGTTTGCAGCCGCAAAACATTTTCTTCGCTTCTGATCAGGCGCTGAAAGTTGGCGACCTGGGACTGGTCACTAGATGTGTACCGGCCGAGGATCAACCCATCGAAAAGAGTGTTTCCCGATCAGCTCTTCATACGGATAATGTGGGAACGAGGGGCTACATGAGCCCCGAGCAGGTACGATTGGAACGGCAGTCAGGCATTGAAAGTCATTTAACATCGACTTCATCGTTGCAAATTTCAGTTGGCTAATAAACCGTACACTTTCAAAGTAGATGTGTTTTCGATGGGATTGATCTATTGTGAATTAGTGATACCGTTTCAAACGCTTATGGAACGTAGCCTCACTCTAAATGACTTACAGCATGGTCGAATGCCAGACGCCCTGAAAGTAATGCAGGAAAATGAGGTGATTTTCTGAGATTCATTCCTTGTAAAGAAGTGCCGACTAGGTTCTTCGTTAGAAAGAATAAATCTTATTAGTGAATAACTCTTCAGCAATATCTTGGCTGATTGTGTGTGCGTGTTTTTTTTTTGGGAATGTGGTGCCTTACTGTGGACTCGCCCCGCTGACTATTCATCAGTTTGCTAATAGTCGAATTCATTATATTGGAAACAGTGTTCTATAGAAATGTGATCATTATGTACAACGATATCTACGTTGGAATAGGGATTACCATGCTTGTAATGGATGGCCTTGTGTTAAGTTGTTTATCGTCCAAACTCAGCTCATTTTGTCGGAAGTCGTCTATGGTAATCCTTTCTGACAAATGGTTAACCCAGCTAAGCCCTCTCCTCTTTAGGCATACTTTGTTCTAAGCATATGATGGTCGTTTCTGAAATTCATGCTTTATCAACAGGATCTCCAGTCTGTGATTTCTAGTCTAATGAAGGTTACTATACAGTATGCTTCTTAGAAGATTGCGTGTGATTAAGAATAACGATGTGAAATGCTACAAATAAACTCAGAGCGTGAAATTAAGGATCAGCAAGTGATGGGAAAGTCATTTGAAACTTTCAGAAGGACTTCATCGCCTGGTTGACCAGTATGGATCCAGACAAGCGTCCGACGTGCGATGAAATTTTGGATTCGGACTATATGAGCGCAGTGGAAACCCATTTGATGTTGGGTAATCGTACACCAGGCATCAGACGTCGTATAAAAAGTGATGCTTCTCTGCTGAAGACTTCAATCTAATGTTTCAAACAGGTGTGCTGCCGTATGGCACTCCTCTTTTATAGAATATCCACTAATTTTGGAGTTTTGATGTAGCCCCTTTGTATAAAATAGGTTTTTCTAAACCAACGAAGAAGTTTCTTTCGTCATTTTTGACTCAACTCATGTAAGATTCTTGTCAATAAGTTCGTGAGTATTGTAACATGTTTGACCATCAATAGCTAAGAAATTGTCATATACGATGATGGGTCCTTGATGTGATCTTTTTAAGTTCTCCTGAATTCTTCCTCTTACTGTATATTGTGTAAATAGCCATCTGCGGCGGGATTCCAACCTAGGGCTTTTGAAATAAATGATTTATTCGAGTCTATATTGTTTACGAGCTCTGCGCAAGCTAAATGACTTGCTTAAAGGCACAGTTAACGATACTTCAGTGGGCGGGAACGTCAATGGCGCCTCTCGATCGATGTCACGTCATCAGAGCTACTTTTGCTGTTGCTAGGGTTTTTTTTTTGTTTACTTAAGTGAATGGATTTTTGCTTATCATTGTCTGTTATTCGTACCAGGACCCACACGTACGCAGTGAGACACATTGTATAGCTCGTCCAAACGCCCCACTCCTCATTTTTCTGGTCTCATTCTCGTCCAGTCCCCTTTTTTACGGTTTTTCGAAGCCTTTTTTCGCTTTGGAAGCACCGATTCACGCAGTTTCTCCACCTTCATCGCACTATTTTCGACCTTGCCTTCCATTTTTCATCAGAATCTGGATTAACCAAAATTATCGTAAACTATGCCTTCAATGTGGCAAGACTTTACTGAGCTACTGTGACTCTCAAAAAAGAAATGCGACATTATCAATCTATTATTTCGCTTATCGAATCATGTTGTAAACAGCTCCGTCAAGAGTGTGCCAAAATGTGTAGTGAATATTAGAAATTGCTTGTACACTAGATTGGTAGGGCCTTCAGTCAGAACTCAATGGGCGCAAACGAGGCTTGGGAAATAATCATACGAAATTGGTGTGCTCGCGCATAACAGTGATGCAAGTTTTTCAGAAGTCGTAGAAAATGTGTGATATGATTGAAACGTCCTTCGATTTTTAAACCAAAAAGTTTGATAAATTGTTTTGTAAGCAAGAAGAGTGTCAAAATTGAGAGCCTGCGTTTGTGAACATGAAGGGCGTACGTAAATAATCTAAGTGGATGCCGTGTAAGAATGATCCGGATGAAATCACTAATCAAGATGGAATACTACCAGGCTTTCAAAATAGTGACAAGCCAGCAGTTGCCTCTCTAACAAATAAAGCAATCTTGTGTAGTCCTTGTAAAGACTTAGCATAGTGTTTCTATTTTTTCTGAAGCAGGCAACGGCAGCAACAGAAACGACTCTTATTTCCTCATAGATGTTTGCCGATTACGAGTAGTAAGTATATTGTTATCCCTTCTACTATATGATATCCATGGTAGCGAATGTCATGCTATTCTGATGTGATAAAAATTTGTAGAATCAATCTCTAATTGACTGTTATAGTCACACAAAAATGTTAACTTACTTCCCTATCCACGCTGAAACGATCCAAACCAAAAAAATTCCAGACCTCAATGTAAAGCTACGCTACCTGTGTAATTCCACATTGGCATCTGGTGTCTGGCGCCCTCGAGGTACCCACTGGAAATCTGTAAACCAATTATAATATCTCTCATTTCTCTATAGCTGGGAGATCTCGATCGAATGACTCCAGTAATTGGACCTCTGGTTGTGTATAGCCATAGCTACTAGTATACCTTACAACAAAGTAAATATAATAAGGGTAGTACAAATTACGAAAACTCAGAAATGTTACCGCAGCCGATCTACACGGGAGACGGAACATTCGTGCGATTTGGATTGCGCGCTTCATATTGCACGGCGGAACTCGTGGCCATTCGAAGGATTTTGACGCCTATTATTGGGGGACAAACTTTGAGTGAAGTAGATTAGTAGGATCAGCTAACCACTCTAAACTATTCTACTTCAAGTTTATGCCTCAATAATAGGCGCCAGAATCGTTTGAATCGCCACGACTTCCCCAGCACAAATTGCCGCGCGCGGTCCGAATCGTACGAATGTACCCATACTCGATCTACACAGGTCGCAGTGACCAATGGTCTTTGGAGCATTATTATACTCACTTGAGCAGATTACCGAGTATGTGTACGAACGTGCGTGCGCGTGGCAAATTGCGCGGCGAAGTTCGTGACGATTTGGACGAATTTAACGTCTGTTATTGGGGTCCAAATTTGAAGTAGAGTAGATTAGTAGGATCAGCTGACCATACTAATCTACTCTATATCAAATTTAGGCACCAATGATGGGCGCCAAAGTCGTTCAAATCATTACGA
>UZAF01018348.1:0-34054 GCA_900617895.1 Haemonchus placei | reverse complement strand
GCTGGTTCGAAACCGCTGCTACGATCGAATTTGCCTGACACCCAATTGCGTGGTCTGCCCTAATGGACAGGAGGGTGACTGCATGACATCAGGCGTCGTTTACCTGCTCACATGCAATCTATGTGAGGATGAATATATTGGAGAGACTGGACGACCCCTGTGCGTCAGGGTTAAGGAACATCTGGAGGGCTTAAATCGAGCAAGGGTGGAGACCCCCTTGGGTGCTCACCGAGTAGAGTCCCATAAAGGTGCGGTGTTTGGAATTACAGTTAGGATCCTATTGCGGGAACCTCTCACTTCGGCGCGAAAGACACTTGAGGCATTTTTCATTAGCGCCAGGTCCCCAAAAATGAATAGGAAAGAGGAGTGCCTAGCCGTAGCTAATGAACTCGCGCCTTTCTCTGACCTCTGTGGGTTTTGTTTGCCCCCAGTATCACGGCGAGAGGGATAGGGCATATCATCCAAAGCTACCCCAAGTGCCTATGGGTCAGTTTAACGGCGGCCGACCAAACGACCGGCTGTTCCTAAAGGTGGGTTAAACATGTTTAGGGTTATCATGCCAGTTTAGAGACATTTAGTCTAGGGAACCGGTTTTCTGAAGTTTATTTGTTGAATGAAGGATGGATAATGATAAAACACAGGTTTCCAGGCTCTGAAGAAGGCGATTACGCCGAAACGTAAGTTGATAAAAACTTATTTAACATCTTGGCAGCAGGTTTTAAAAAAGTCTTACAACATCAATGCTCTCAGAATCGTTTTGCATTTTAGATCAACGTTTGAAGGCAGTCAAAGATGTAAACATTTACTTTTAATGGCCACTGCGACGTTCCCGTGTCCTTCGCTTATTAATCGTAAATTGTTCTTGTCGTCACTATGACATCTTATGGAAATTAGTAATGAAAGTAACGAATCTGTATAGAACGCTCTTTTGTAGGGAGAATAAAAAGGAAAAGAGAAAGGCATCTGGTTAGATTTCCTGAGCATGAATGACCGCTCGTTAAGGTTCCAGACGACTGTCCACAACTGGATTCGAATCCAAATTATGGCGTTGCGAAAACTGAACCATTCCTGTACCCAGCTCCAGCCGATGTAAGTGATAGTTCTGTCACCTTGTCATTTTTTGGCTTTTTCACTTGCGGAACCGACGTTTCGTGATATTGTTCTCATGTGAGCCGGATTCGGTGAAATTATTGTCATTTAAATCATTCGTTAGATTTTGAATGATCCTGAAAACATGTACATCGCAATCGACAGTGTTTCAGTGTTGGACTCATGCTGTCTACTCATCATTTGATATTGGAAAAGCCACGATGCCTGATTTTTCAAAGATAAAGAAAGGAAAAAATGAGCTCAAATCTGTAGTTGAGGAAAAGATTTACCAAACAGAGAAGGATCCAAATAACTTTAGCGGGTGCACCATTTCCTAGTTGATCTGATGTGTTTGCTTCCGAATTTCCTTTGAAGTCGCTTGCTTGATTCACTTCTTTTCTCGTCCTCGTGGTAATTATACTTGGTGTTCGAACAGATATTGTATTACGGAACTACATAAGAACCTCAAGTGGTGGGCTAGCTGGAAATTTTGCCACCACAAACTCATTAATAATAGTTTAGATAATAAACAAGCTGAATAGGAGGCGGTATCGTGCTGGGTTTCGCGTTACCTCATGGACCGGGTATTGAATCTGGACCATTGGCATGGTTGTAACTCTCGCCTAGGCCAATCAACCCTCCTTCGCGGTTAATTAGTTCAGGACTTATATGTAAGACCAAAATCTTTAACTAGTACATCGGCTGGCCACTGCAAGTTATTGTATTGGCCACACATACGCACTAAAAAAATGGAAGCAAATGTCGAAATGGAACTCATTTGCGGTCATACTCTGAGAAAAGACTGATTAACGCAGAGAGACGATGTCCTTCAATTTTGATCGGACCCGTGTACTTGGGGGGGGGGGGTCCTACATTGTACATTGATTTTTTTTGGGCGTTAGATCCGTTATTATGAAAGGCGTTTGGGAAAGTGACTATTTTTTTGCCTTAACAATCCATCATTAATCTCAAAATTCTGCCATTCAAACAAATAAACGTGAATCTCGCTTCCGTCATGGCGGAGTAAACTTTAATGCGCACCCGGCATGAGGTGAAATTATAGAGGCTCTGCGAAAAATCCCGATTTGTAAAAATGTGGCCTATCAGACAATAATATGTTTTGGGCGTCTTCATACAACATGATTATGTTCAAGGTATAAATGTTCATGTATAAATAGAGTGCTAAATATGATGGTCCTACTACACATTATTTGAGTGTTTCAAACCGTTAAATATCCTTTGACATGTATAGTGTAACTTGCTTATATATACATTTTTATTCCACAGAGTCAAAATCTGTGACTGTAATAAAGTGCTAGTCATTTCACGTGGTCTACAGTCTGGAATTCGAAAAGTCTGTTCTAGATGAGCCCTATCATTGGAGTGTGCATGCTTTGCATGCGTTTACAAGCTTATACACTATCCATTCCTGTAAGATCTCCTTAAGAGAATAGCACTGAGGACTCAATCATGAAGCTTTATTGGTGAGCTTTCGCTGTATTAACAGCTTCGTCAGTCCTTAAAACTAACACACAAGTATACAACATGCGTCTCATAAACACAAAATTACTAAGCAGGCTGAGAAGTTGGAATAGAAGTTCGTGGAATTCTGTAATACAACATGAGCACAACTAGTAAGTATTAAGAACACATCGAAGCGAACGGCTCACCCTGACAGCAGTCTCCAAGTAAATGAAAGTTACTAGAAATGCGACGTGTGTGACTATAGACAAGATCTCTTTATCGAAACCGCTATGATATTAATTTTATGCCTCCATTAGCTCATCCCTATTGTTCGTTCCCGGTGATAAACGCTTGATAGCGAGCGCTTCAAGCAGTTTTCTCTCCATTGGGGCATCCTTCATGCGGTGTAATATGGCAACTTTCAGTGGGGGGAGGGGGTGCTTCTTGACGGTGGCACAGTACACGATGACGCGAGAACGCACTTCCTGGGTAGGATGATGGATTTCTCAGCACTCGTGTATGTTCATCCATCCGTTTGTGCAACGGACGCTTGGATTCACCGACGTACTTCTGACTGCATCCTTCGCATGTGACCAAATATACTGTTCCGCTTAGCTGACAAATTTTTTGATCGACGCAGTGCGAACAGTTCCTCCGGCCACATTTTTCTTCATAAATTTGTGATGATGTCAGCAAGCTTTTCAAGTTCGCGGGTGGTCGAAATATCAATTGGACTGGAAGACCTGACGACTTGACGACATCGTTCACCTTCTTTGCTGCTCTTTCATTGACATACGGTAAAACTAGCGGCGTTCCTCCCGCAGCGAAGAAAGGACGCCATGTTCTTGGTTGTTCCGTCGTATAGCCGTTCTCTTCCAAGATTCTTGCAATTCTCCCCTCCAAACCAGCTAAACGAATTTCCGAACAAACATACGAGTAAGAAGAAATTCGGCGTCAGAACTATCCATTCCGGTGAAAATGTAGTTGGGGGGGGGGGGGNCAAATAGGCCTAGGCAGGTTAGGAGCACCTGGGTGGCTGAGATGATTACCTCCTGCAAAGAAAAATGAAAGAAGACTTGCCCAACGCGGTGCTCCTTCCCTACAGAAGCCCTTATTTAAACTGGCATGTCCGTGATATAACACGGCATAACACGTTTCATTGAGTTCTTTTCTTGATATATTAGCCTTTGAATGGGTGGCTCCCCCCAACTACATTTTCACCTCCATTCCGTATTGGTCATTTCTTGTTTCGAGCGAAACTATTAGGTTGGAAGGAAAGTCCTGCAACACAATGGAGGTCTTTTTCAAGTCATTTCTAAAATTTTCCAGGCCAATCAATTTTCGGAAATATATTTACCAAAAAGGTCAACAACCTTCTATTATCCTTTGGGTCATCAATCAATCACTGATGCCTTTTATCCTGGAGTGAGGTAGCTGTGACTCAAAGAAGTAATTGACTGCCGTTTTCAGATTACATTAAGTTACGAATTATTTTTCCACAACGGGATGCTCAAGAAGGAGGAGCGCATGGTAGGTAAAAGGGGCAGCACTTGGGGAGTACGACTGATGAACAAGCTGGAACCAATTGGAATCGTAGAACTTTTGACGCGTGTTTATAGCGAAATTTCGACTTGCGCTGCCCCTCTAAAGGGACCTGATTTACGGTTTTGATCGTCCTTCTCTAACCCTTTTCGCCAAATTTCGGGGTTCATAGGGGTAACCGATAGCTGTGTCCATCTAACCTGCGTTTAGCAACTCATAGTGGATGGGTCCCTTCAACCTCCTTTGAATTAAGGGACGATGCTTGCGTAACTTCAAAGGCTAGTATCTCTTCCAGTGAAGCGATCCAACCGATTGTTGATCGTTGATCGGTGAGCAGTGCCAGCATTGAATAGGTTGCTGATAATTTGAGCCGCTACACCCGCGTTTTTCCCTTGGCGTGCTTAATAGAAGGTGATGGCACGAATCGGGTGTTGTGCATTCATTGACCGTAATGCTGCTAAAGCCCACACGCGTGCCATTATTTACTCATGTGTTGATTACCTGAGGAAGGTCCTACAAGTTCATCATCCGTGTTACCGTGTTCACACTGTTGATACCAATTGCTGACGCTTCAAATTTTTTGTTGCAGGACTTTCCTTCCAACCTAATATATCTCAGGTAGTTTGCGTTGTAGGGTGGGTTTTTCATGCAACGAGTCTTGAAGTACTATGGGGCTAACTGGCTTCTGGCGGTGAAGAAAGCAAAGGATTACAGCTGATCCAAAGTGCTAACGCAAAGCTCCTGTTTTGAAAGTGGGTTCTGATGCGATTTAAGTAGGCTCCCATTAGTCCCAGCAGGCAGATAAATATCAAAGTTATTACACTTGAGTCATCAGGTTTTCCCTATTGTAGAGATTAGTGCAGGGTGCGCTTTATTGTGGCGAAGAGGTACTCATATCGCCCAAAGCCAAAGTAAACATTCAGTTTAATTCAGCAGTCAACTCATTGCGAAAAGTGCTAAAAACGATATTTATTGGTTCACTTTACCAACAACAGAGCAACAGAATTTATTTCCGGATACCTCTCCATTGGCATTGACACCTACCTTGAGGCGCTTTGGGAAATTGGCGCGTGCGTCACAGTATCGACTGAGGCGCGTCGAGTTGGTGCACGCTTTTAGAAAGAATCCACAGATCGATGAAGGTTCAAAAAGTATGTGCTTCCGGACGAAGAAAGACCTTTAGTCCATCAGAATCATTGACTGGTCAAAGTTAAGAGAGTAACAAGGTAGGGATACTGGGTCACAGTGTTCATTCAGGCTGAGATGTATTCTGTCGTGTTTTCAAATGCTGATTTCTAAGCACCCTCCAAGGCAGCTAAACGAATTTCCGAACAAATATACGGAACCGTTTTTCCATGTGTCACCTGTCGGATTGCGCGCACTGACGCGTGCGTCACAGCAAAGGAAGTATCAAGCAGAGATGAACTTTACAATCCGATCTGTACCCTCAAGTCTCTAGCGGGTCAACAAATCTAAGGGAGGCTCATCCGCGGTGAGCGGAGCTCATTTTTCTCGGCATAGGGGCTCTGGTTTTTTTGTGGCACCAGATCAGGAATTTTTGTCGTCGTTGTCGGCATCGTTCAACTACAGGACAAGTTCCGTCATCTGTGGGCGGAGATGAGCTGAGCTTACATATGCGCTGTTGGTTTTCCCCATGCCAAGTCCGAACTAGACTCGTCCGCTCCGGATGCTTCTCCAGATAATAGTTTTGTGAAAGACAGAGGTACCGCATCGAAACCGTTATCCTACTTATATAATCCGCTTAGTGTGTGTCTGCGTGTGTGACTGGAAGTATAACTATCCATGTGAGCCTATAGCATTCAAATTTGTTACGAATGCTGGGGGCAGGATGGGAACACTCATTGTGGGTGACAGGGGTGGACAGCGCCCAACGTGCGCTGGGTTTGAGCGGAAATTTATAACTTCTGTTCCCGTGCACTTTTACGTTCAATTTTGATGGGAATACAATAAATGGGAGGATGGGCCACTAGTGGTAGGTGGCACGACTCGGCTCCGGGCGGGGCCTGCATGAAAATTTGCAGTTTGGACCTGAAACACTGAAAACGCTAGGAATGAAGATGGGATAGGAGGTGGCGTGTTGATAAATCAAATTTGGATTGAGTGCGGGTGGCAGATTTAGAACACCGATTGTAAATAGTAGAAAGTAGCTGAATTAGATCCAGCCCGCGGAGGCGTAAAATCGATGTAGGGGCGGGCCATCCGTGAAATTAGCGTACTTTGAACGAAAACACGCAGTCAAGTTGAAATAAGATAGTGGATCCAACAGCAAGTGTGTCAACGTGTGTGTGTGCGTGTCTTTCGCTGAAATTTAGAAATTCCTGTTTTCTTGAACGGAGATTTTAAACTTGGGAGAGTGCAGACAGCGGGTCAAGTTTAACTCAAAAAGCAGGAGAGTCCGGCTTCAGCCGAGTGATCCGGCTTGCCTATGATAATGAGGAGACCTCTATGTTGGAGTATTTGTTGTTGAACTTATGTGAGGATTTTGTTTTCTGCTACCATCGAGTAAGTAATGGAAGATAAGAGAATAAACTTTTCAAATGTTTTGCAATGTACGACAACCTTGTTATCGACTGCCGACTAGACTGTATATATCGGAAGGGCTAGGAATGTAAAGTTTTCCATGATCCATTATCAGCGTTTATCAGCTGTTGCCATTCTCTGTTATCAAAAAGAGGAGCTGGAAGCGATGTACATAGACCAGCGTTGTTGTTCACAGACCTGCAAAGGCTCTACAGAGAAGGCCATGATCTCTTCTAAGTTTATCGTGGTGATCCCAATACCAAGATTGGCCGCAGAACAACGGCTGGCTGCGTTCATAGTCCGCGGCGTGCCAGCCGAGGCAGTGCAAGGGGCGGGGAGAGGCAGGCGGTCGGACAACGCGGTCGCGTTTCGCCCAAGCCCCTTCGAAGGGCTGAAAACAAAGAAGAACAAGATCAAGAACCAAACAACCGGGTGCTTGTGCAAATGGTTTTTGATATTGTCTTTCTTTGTTTGCAGCCCTTCGAGGATGCTTGAGACCGTCCGTCTGCCTCCCTCCTCCCCCCTCCCCGCACTGCCACGGCTGGCACGCCGGCACGCATGCCGGCGGACTATGGAAGCAGCCGTTGCAAAAGTATCTCCACATCGGGATTCACGGAACGGAAAGGAATGAGAAGGGTGCAAAAATGCCCGTTTTTATTGTGTCAACCTTTTCCATTCTTGGTAATTCTCGGTCTCACAATTAGAAGACCTTTCATTCGCCATAAACTTGGATGTCACGTTATGAACAGTTAAATAACGAGATAGATCACAATATCTCCAAATGAAAGTTTTGCCTGCTGCTCTTTCACACTTTTACACGAGATCGGACCATTTCCTCGTTCCAACTTCCCATTCTTAATTCTTCCCTTTTACTATCTCTTTCCGTCGTGGACAACATGGAATGGGAGTATAACCGGATCGTCAAGCATCTTCACGGTTAGGGAAGGCGGCAAAGTGCAAGTTGCCAGAAGACATCTTCATCCAGAGACTCTCGAGCTGAAAGGCAAGCGTGGAATCGCACGAGTAACACGCAAATCACAATTGCAGTAGGAGTTGCGAGGCTATGTAGAGAATGGTAAAGGGAGATGTGAAAGAGAAATGATCAACAGCCGTTCAGACTGGAAAGAGCAATCTCAAAGCCCGCCAAAGCTTTGCCAAATATAAGACCAAGATGAGTTCCTTTCGTCCTTTTTTTTCGTTCGGACACAAGTTCGTTTTTGGTCGAACGTTTCGGTGCTACCCTCATGAGCTTCGGTCACTATCGTCATTATCTTCGCTTTCCATACGACTTCGTTCTTACAACCTTGAGCAGGCAGAGCGAATGTGGCCGAATTCAACAACGCTTATCAAAAGATTGGTCTACGACTGGACCTGGCGAAGACGGTGTACATGAAAAACGGATAGAGCCTGACGATCATTTCACGCTTAACAAAAAGAGTGCTCTGAATGAACTATTCGCTTGTTAGATCGAGAAGGGAAAATGATGGATAACCTTGTTCCGGAAGTGAGCAAAAGACTTGCGTTTTGCGGGAACCATTATGAACATCAAAGGGACAGTGTAGATGGCAGAGATCATTCAGATCTGCGTCCAAACGTCCAACGACCTACTATATTATTCTAACTTGCGAAACGGATGAATGGAGACGCTAAGTAGTGATGCTCCGCTGCAAGCTCTGAGCTATCAACCATCCACGATACCAGCAGTACTTACTTTTCAACAGGCTCAGTGAGTGCTTCTCCATTGATCCTTATCATTTGTGCTTAGTTCTTGTCAGTCACTGGGTACCTACACACAAGGCGTCAATGTACTACTGTTCACAAGAAAGGCATCGCAGCCTGGGAGTCTGTTGCCATATATGGCCACTCGTCAGACATTAACGCTTGCTGACGAACCTCGTAACCGCGATCATGTCATATCCACATCACTGACCGAAGTGACAAGAGTTTACTGCTTACAGGGAGGGTATATCCTACTCGGTGGCCTTTACTTTCTATGGCTCCTTGTCATACCCTAACGGTTGTTATCAGTTACTTTCACCAACTATCTACGGTCTCTTTGAGTCTATATCACCTACAAAAGTGCCGTGGTTACACTGTCTGGAAAACCGCAAAGAATCCTGTGTCTTTACTCTTCTTATGCGCTCCTACCCGTTGCTAATGCATAAGCACTCCCATTCTGCCGTTTTCTTGCTTCAAAATTTGAACCGGAATTTACGGTCACATACACGAGTTAAATAAAATAGGATATTAGGGTGCATTTGTATGCAGCTGCTCACCTTGACCTCGAAAAAACTAAAACTTGTTAGAAAGTCAAACGTTATTACTTGTGAACCCTCTGACATACTGTTTTTGTGCCTTCTGAGCATGTTCCTAATCGGCTTTGAAGTCGATCTGAAAAGTCGTTTTGAAACAGGGTAGTACTCAATTCGGGTGGCCTTTTTCATCGTACCCGATCTTTCAATGGAGTTTCGAAAAAAAGCTGTGACAATTCATCGTTACGGCTTACCATTTTGATTTTTTTTGAACACAATTATCTTATTAACAAAGCAGTTCAATGGAAGCATTGTGAGCAAGTGCTACATTGTACTCTTTATTTATATGCACCGAAGAGAAATGCGTGATTTTCTCACAACTCCCAGCAGCAGGTTAAAATGGCAACACTATTGTCCTCTTGATATTCAAGAGGTGCTCCATAAAGGCATCCGCTGTGATGCACATGTTAAGGAAGCAGGGAACCTATAAGAACAATGTGAATACGTGAGAACGAATCGTAATTTTTTATGACAACGAATAAGCTGGGATACAGTTTCAGGCAGTAACTCCTGTTATAATATTTCTATCGTGGGGAAGGATTCAAATTTTCATCACTCTTCGAAAGTGAGACCATTGATTCTAGAGAATGGATTGAAACTGATTTCACACCCTTATGGTCTTCTTGATAATTTTCTTGATTCTCAAAATTGTGTTTAAGTCCCATGTTCTTTCCTTTTCTTTCCATGCTACCTCTCATAGTATTCACTTCGAAGAGTGAGTGAAAGTAGTTTGCCCCTCGGACCTTCCTAAAAAGTTGGGCATGTTACACGACCTCATATTGCTTTGCCGTACAGGTTTGCCATGGTACAACCGCTTTGATTAACCGATTTTTCAAAAAAGTCGTCATCGTCAAGGACCTTGATGTTTGAAGCCCTGTGGGTGGTTTACTCTATTAGGTTAAAAATCGCATCAGCCGGTCGCAGCAACTCCTAGGAACTCAATTGGAAAATAATTCCGGTCATGTAACGTATAGTTCCACCTGGGTTAACGTCACACTCGATCACTAGTATGGGGTGTATGTCGTTTGGCGCAATGGGCGGGGTCGCGCCGCCCATTTGAGGCGGTGCGACTCCGCCCATCGCCCCTTCAACTCATTCAGATCGCGTAATCTTCCGCTATCCTCTCCTCTATAGATGATAGAAGCCCAATCCAACATCTATAGAGGAAAGGAGAGCAGAAGATCTGAATGTGTTGAAGGGGCGATGGGCGGAGTCACGCCACCTTAAATGGGCGGCGCGACCCCGCCCATCGCGCCAAACGACCGGCTCCCCTAGTATGGCTACGTATAATCATCCACAAAGCTGCTAAGATTTTTGCAGCACCAGTGCTGTTCTCATGAGCCAGCATCGTGCATTTAAAAATAAGGTTGCAGCCTTACGATTTCTTCTTCTGTGGCTGCCTAACAATCAAGCTACTTCTCCATCCTCTGTCTACTAACCTAATGCCTTTTTACGCGAGCGCATAACTGTATCCCAGTTTCTCCAATATATGTAGCTACATGTCACTGTCACAGCTAGTCACATGTCAAACACTGAAGATGGTAAAACACAGCCTTGGTGTTCGCGGACGGATCAAAGTTTGCTCAGCGGCATTTACAGGGTGGCTACAAAGTAGGGTCCGCCAAATCACACGTAGCCTGTAAATCCCTGTTTCAACTGTGCAATATATGCTCTGAATAAAGCATGTCAGCCATGCACTATAGCCAAATTATTGCGACTGTGGGTAGAAGAACCTCGGAGAAATGCGACCATCTCCTCACCGTGCCACAATCGCACATCTCGTGGACGAAGGATGTTCCGNGGCGGAGATTGCAAGAAGGCTGCACATTAACGATAGAACGGTCAGAAGGATTGTGGCCCAGTGCAGGGAGCGTGGACACCATCTACCACTTCCAATTCAGGGCGTCCAAGAAATGTCAATGTTCCTCGGATTCGGAAGGTGACCAAGAAGAGGATCTCACGCAACGATGAGGTCAGCATGAACAAAATCGCTTCGGATTTGCATATCTCACGAAAAAGTGTTCAAAACATTGCGAAATGTGAACTAGATTTACACAATTACCGCTTCCTCGGAGGCCAGATGTTCGGCGAAGCAGCAATGAAGAACAGACCGAAAAATGTCAGAAGCTTCTGGTACCAGTTCGTGAGGGCCGCCTCTTGGACATCGTGTGGACAGACGAGAAAATCTTTGCGGTCGAGGTCGCGCACAACAGCCAAAACCAGCGGCAGTTGCTACCTCGGGCAGAGAAAAACTCCAGAAAACGATGAGTAAAAGCCAGGAGCCTGTTCCTAAAGTCGTTGATGGTATGGGCTGGAATAAGATCAGAAGGCAAAACACCTCTCGTTTTTGTTGATAAAAGCATCAAAATCAACTCCGAAACTTACCAGAATGTTATTTTATTGCCATGGGCCCGAAATCACTTTGGAGAACGGAACATTATCTTGAATAGGACTGGGCACCAGCACATGGACCGAAATCCACGATTTCCTTCTGCCGACATCATTTTCCTCGATTCTGGGACGAAGACATATGGCCATCTAACTCCCCAGACCTCAATCCAGTGGTCTACTCCGTTTGGAGCTATCTGCAGCAGAAAATGTCTTCTTCACCATACAGCAGTTTGGACAGTCTTAAAGCAGCTCTTCAGAGGGAATGGCAGAAAATTGATGTCGACTACTTGCGGCCCACCGTGGGAGCCTTTACGAAGAGATTGGAAGCCTGTATTCTGGCTAAAGGCGATCATTCTGAACAATACCTCGAATAAATGTTCTTAGTCATACCATTTGACGAAAATTCTCTAAGAAATGTGTCCTATTTATTTTTTTACATGCGAATAAATACCAGACCATACTTTGTAGCCACCCTGTATAATGTAATTTAGGTTATATGGATGACTTCTAAGCAACTAGTGCTTGATGTTGTTTCTTGGTTTGTTAGCCATGAAGGCATTATCAACTGAATCCGCTTCTCGCAAGCTTGGTTGTACGGCTGCGCTGGACCTATTTGATATAAGCTGTAGCTGGAAACACAACTTATTTACTGTCAGGTCTGCGTCTGAAAGTCTTGGTCTGCTTTGTTTGTCGTGCTTCCGCGCTGTGTATCAGTTGAGATTAGCTATTTGACGTGATAGTCTTCTAAACTTGCATGCCAAACAATAACGTTACACAACTCTACAGCCATTTGCGAATCCCTAATTTATAAAGCGCTCGCGTCTGTCTGTCTGTCTGTCCGTCCGTCTGTTTCTTTGTTTGTACGAAAATTCGATATTATCTGAAGAAGCAGATGTCGGGTCAAGTTTGGGACGGGTTGGGCATAGGAAAAGACCAACACAGTGCATGTAAGCTCAGCGGAGCTCCGCCCGCAGGGAGTGGGGCATGCACAACAGTGGCGGTGTCTTCAGCAAAATGTCTGAATCAGGTTTCAAAACAGTTCAGGCGCCTGGAAGAAAAGGGCGAAGGAGGGGATGGATCAACCAATGAACAAAGAAGATTCTCCGATGATGGCGGAGCGTTTCAACTCACCGGTGATAGGCGGAGCGTTTCAATTCACCGTTGGTGGGTGGAGCGTTCGCAGTTGGCGGTACTTACCGCATAAGATCATAACACGATTCAGCGGAAGCATGGAGGCCAGAAAAAATAAAAGAAGTGTGCAAGCCCTTATGGGTGCCGGGCGTATGTAATCATGTAGAAGCTCCGCCCACGGTGGGTGGGGCGTGCACTAAACGTTAGGCCTTTTGAAAAAACTCGTCACTTTGTCCAAAAATGTTATACAACGTGGAAAGTAAGTGGTTAGAGGCTATAGAAAAAATGTCGTCAAATCCCTAAAGTGGGTGGGGCTTGTGCTAGAACGCAGGAAAAGAGTAGTTTGGGGCTATAAAAGGCTGTGAAACAATCCGTGAATTGCGCGGGGCTTGCACTTTAGTGGCGGGCCAACATCAATAATTCAGAACCTCATTCAAGAATAACTAAAGAATCCGAGAAAATTCCAGAATTCGAGAAAAAAATGGTTGCGGGTGATGGAGGGAATGCGATTAAACCCCTGGAATTGGCAGGGTTTGCACAACGGTTGGCAAAGCTAAGATCTGAAAACATTAACTCTATTTGGAAACGTTTTAGAATGCGGCGAAAATGTTTAGGGACAGCTAGAAGAGAGATGGTCAAACTTTTGTAATAGGAGGATCTGCACTGAGGTCCACTAATAAATTAATTCTGCTCAAATAATTCGTATCGAGCGATGCCTTTAAGCGGTCCAAGCGTTCGAATCTAGGGAGAACTATCTCATTCTGATACATGAAATATTCCGCTAAACGACTCCATTGCAAATGAGCGGTCGTGGATATACGGATCAACTAGTAATGGTATCCTTGGAGCCCCGTTTTCACAAGGTATTTCCTCTGCGAACCCGTAAACATAAGTAATCTGGGAAGTGCGATCAGCCTTTGCGCTGGACTTCTCCAGTTAGTTTGCTTATGCGATACTTATGCGACCTACTGTTATAAATGTTGAATGAGACATTGATGGAAATACGTGTAGTCTGTGATAAAACTGTGTTTTATGTTGTTTATTTTATTAAAACTGTGTTTTATGTTGTTTATTTTATTTTGTGATAACACCTCAAGTATGTTATCTCATTGTGTCTTCATTGAATTCCACATTGCCAATCATAGCTCTTCTTCTGATCCTCTTCATAATGTTGTTCATAGGAATAAAAAAAAGACGCCAATGGTTGAATCTTTGATGTAGCACCGGCCTGAATATTGTGGACATCAACTTTGTACCCTGTAATGAAGTACTCAGAATAATTGGACCGAACCGCTTCACTCATGCAATGATAAATTGCTTTACACACCTTTAGGCACAGCTCGTATGATGGTGTGGGTATTACGGAAGGACGACGAACATGAGTCTGCAATGATGTCGTTTCCTACACTCCTACTGTCAAAAAGGAAAGTTTAATCGAATCGACAATGAGCTCCTTGACATAAGGTGTGTTGTACCAGATTTGTTCACTAGGTTCTAAGCCTTGAAGTTCATAATCCTACTCCTACTAGTCCTACTTATATAATCGGCTAAGTGTCTCTGTTGGTGTGTTTGTGTGTGTGTATGTGTGTCTGTCTGACTGGAAATTCATAACTTCTGTCCCCGTGGACCTAGAAAGTTCAAGCTTGGTAGAAATACTGAGGGCAGGACGGGAACACTTATCTTGGGCGACAGGATCGGACTCCGCCACGTTTTTGGTACCTACTTAACACTATAAACACCTCATCAGCGAAAATCCGAAAGCTAGTGTCTGAAGCGGCATCAGGGTCCTGCTGTCTGAAGTAGGTTTGAGGGAAGGGAATATTTAGCGCAGAGGTTGACAAGTTGGTAGGCGACCCACTACTCTCTGCCTTTGCCTTATAGCGGAGATGATCCTGAAGCTCATGTAAGCTGCAAGTTATCATGGTGATGCTGGAAATATGTTGCGAAGGTGAGAAGCTAGGGCCCATCTCCACAAAAGACCGCACCCAGTCAGGCAGGGGAAATTTCCCAACACGGTGACAATAGACTCGGATTGACCTGATGCTCCCGCATTGTCGTCAGCTCACAGAAACCTGGTTGGTACAACTGAATCTCCCTATTGACTTATGTGTTGAACTCAAAAGGTAATCGAAATTCCTCCCACCCACTGTTCTCCTCCAAAGGTGATCGTCTAAAAGCCGGCCGCAACACTGATCTTTTTCCAAGCACTTCTTCAGCATAGAGTACAATAATAAGGGGTTTCATTGCAGCTATCGTTGTGCTACTCTGTTTTACGGAATATAGTGAGTAGTTCGAGCTCGCTAGACTGAATGAATACTTATGCTCCCTCATCTATTGAATCTGTGCTTTCGCTGAATCCGCACGCCTGCGAACTTCCGCGGCAGTTAACTTTGACGATGATGAAAAAGATTTGTCTATATTCTGTTAATGCGTACTCCCCTCAGTACTCCTTTCGCTAACCACTGTCATTAGGCTATCACGATTGGAATATAATTGAATAGGAAACGAGCCTTTGCCTCAGGCCGTTTCCGATTCGACTTTTCTCTTCAAATGGTTCCGAATAAATCAGGCAGGTGTATAGGCTGACGAATTTCGGCCACATATGTTGAGCACGGTCATTTGCTGAAAAAATGAACCTTGAAGAGTTAAATGTATCAATACGCATATAAAAAGAAGCAAATTGCGTTGGAATTGCTACGAGAATTTGAAGGGGAAGTCTATCCTATCCAGAGGGATGCAAATTCGAATAAATATTATAAATGTATAATATTCATTTCTCATTTCCGTAGTCGATATGTGTACATCGAACAGAAAATTTACAGACCGTTACTTCCAAACTTTTTGAAAGATCCAACAAACTGTATGTCGCATTGCAGAATTGATCTTCTATCTTCTCTGTCACTATACAACTTCACTGATGGATAAGAACCTTCCGTATGACTACGTCGAGCTCAAGCCTCAGCTTGATTCCTAGTCAAATATCAAGAAGTGTATGAGAACGCACCAGCCCTATTTTGGCTGGTTTACGGATCCGTTTAAGAATGAGCTGAGTAGGTACCCACTATCTAATAGGTCGGCGTTTTCATCACTCTTAGAAATCAGTTATAAGAAACTGACCTTGATAGAGTAGAGTACTTTCCCATCCGGGCGTGTTTTGAATTTTGGTCTTCTGATACCTCCTGTGTTACTTTCAATGTAAGCCGACTTTCATGTGTAATACATTAACAGTCGTTTGGTCAAAAAAAAGCCTTTGGGCGCCTGCTCAGGTAAGCCAGAGATCAATAGCTCCAAACTACTTCCAGGTCCTTGGAGACGACGAGTTACTCGGAAGGTCGGCCTAATAAACGGTTCCATCATAACAAACCTGTACGGCAAAGCATTCTGAAATATTAACAGACGATACTTGCACGAGCCATTAGGAACTTTTAACGCATTTACATAAGCTACATATTGTTGAATCAACAGTCATCATTTGCTTCATCACTTACGACTCATAATTGTACTTTCAAACGTTGGTGTCGAGGTTCATCAGCAGTGCTCCTGCCAACTCAGGCTAATACTATTTCAAGCCTTTCGCGTTGTACACTCACAATCAGTATTGGCGGAATTGGTGTTCTAGCCATTCAGAGTAAAACGAATGAATGTTTACGAGTGCCCGATCACTGGCGACGTATTGGCCTTGTGGAATACATGTTTCACAAACATATTCGGACACTTTTATCACCTTTCGTAATCTGAGCTGCACGAAAAACAGTACACAAAAAGTCCGTCGCCGCATCTCTGTGTGTGTGGCTTAAAGCCAAGGTCATTCGCGTGCTTAGCCGAGTAGGCTAGATAATGGCATAAGTTGCTCATACAAGGCGCAGATCCCTCCACTATTTCAAGGGCTACGTATACTTACTTAATGTTTTTTCTTGAGCACTTTTTTGTCAAAAGTTTTTCAGTCACTTATTTGGGATCCCCTAAAATTTTCTTCACGCAAGTGCCTTAGAAGTAATTTCAATGGTCAAAGCTGCCGATGAAGTGAAAGCCGGACAATATGCATTGTACTTGATTCGCTAATCGTATGCAAATGTTTGAGGGCTGTCTGGGGGCTCCGGGAGGTCGTTGTGCGATTGTTTTTTACCACTCTCCGCGATTCATTTATTGCGCATTGCACAGGCGTTCGCCCAAAGACACCCTCACCACGCACGCATGCTTTTACTCTCAAGGTCACAATCACTGGGTGGTCGGTTTCGACTGACCAAGAGTCATTTCGTATCTTTTTTGCCTATAGCCACACATCGTCTACATCAGAGGAATCCTCGCATTCCGTAGGAGCTCTGCTAGTGAAGCGACTCACATTTACAACTCAAGTGAGGAGAGCTTCATTTTGTTGAGTACATCGACGAAATCTGTCTTCAGCGATTAGTCCGTTCTCCTCATCAGCCAACATCAAATTAAAATCCTTAAACCGAGTGCTGATTTGAGTCGACTCTCACAGTTTTTGGTAATATTTACTCTGATCATCTGTTAAATCACAACAACAACGAGCTCTAACTTCCCACCGAATTATGGCCAGTCTTTCTTGTCAACGGAATCGCCTATGTCGGATTGCTACCGGATTGATTGTACACAGCGATTTTCTTTATTTTCCTCTTTCCATCCAATAAATTAAACTTTAAGAAAGACTTTAATGACCGTTGCCATATCGTTTTTTCTACGACGCCCGGAATGGAAAGCGCAGTGAGCTGAGCGGACTGAAGGTTTGAATTCATGTACTTCTTTTCCTGTGCTCTCTATGCTTGATCAGTAAGTCCTTCTAGTCAACCGCCCAGCTTCTTCGCCTCCGTCCATTGCCGCCGCTTTTTGCTACCGCCTCTGAGGCCGCGTACGGCAATATATTTCGATTTCTATACTCTTTACGCTGTCCAATAGGCAGTCAGAAAGGGGCGGGGCTACCGTAGTTTCATAGCGAGACAAGAGTTCGTTGGCCACAGTTATCCTCAGTTCTTCTTGAGCCATTCAGCTAATACTCGGCGTTTTCTGTCAGCACTTTCAAGAGTCCCATATCCCTGTGACAAATTTGAGCAATTGACATTATTGAACGGGGTCCTACCTTCGAACATTCATGAGTAGTTACGTGTGGTTTTTATAGCTATGGAGTAAATTAAAAGATATTACATCCAGAGTTATATTCTGCAAATCACTTCAATGAAGAACTAAGCCATGGATTTCAGTGAATGACAGATGAATATCGAGGATATCGTGCCAGAATTGTTTGGCGAGAAGCGAGTGTATTACTGCCAACGCTGTCTAAATCATGGACTTCATGTGAAACGTAAGAATCACAAGCAGAATTGCGCATATAGCATGTGTCAATGTTCCGATTGCATCGTGAGTTTTCATTATTTCTAGTAATCATGATGAAAACAGTCGACTTTGCTTGAAAGTTGATCGCTGAGCTGATCCGCTCATCTGTTATGCAACAAGCACCAATTTAGATGGTGGAGCGCAGGCGAGAGTTAAACAGCCGCCTCGTACAGATTGAAGGTGAACCTGGCCATCAAAACTCCTCAGAGTCGCCGTGCGGAGTCGAGGATACTACCGGAAAGGTTAAAGGTATTCATTTTTATTCTTGTAACTTTACCACTCAGAAATAGTGCTCTTCTAGACTCATTCGCCCTTCCACGCACATTTCATTAGCGTTTCTTATCAAGACAGAGTTAAATAGAGTTGATCAATCAACGCAAGATGTATTCTTCTCATCGGATCCCGCATATTCTATTAATTACTTGGTACTACAAATTCCCTCCAATACCACTGCAGTTACCTGTAGAACCCCTATCATGAATATCCTGAAAACACCCTCGAAAGAGAACTCACCGAAATGAGGAAGAAAAAAATGAGTTCATAATATTTGGAGCATACCTCAGAACCTGTTGCCTATAGTGGAGAGATGTGATGAGGATCCTTTTAGTGGAATCAAGGCGAAGTAATGACTTCCAGGCTCCAGGCTGTAAACTTCCTCTGAACATTTTCGTGCTGGCGATTTATGGTCAGTTTGATTCACCCGTCAATCTGTGACGTTCGTTTTGATGGGGTGATATTGGTCAGTCAGCTGCTTCTCAGAGAACTCTTCAAAAAGGTGTAGGAGAAGAATTGGAAAAGACAGCTGTGTCCATTTCGCCCAGTAATCGCCGAGTTTCTTTCGTTGGTGTTATTACCGACACTAGTCATTGTGAAATGGACAGCCAACAGCCTTTGACAGGTGCCGATGCAGCGCTGTTAAATGCCCGTGCTAATTGCTCAAAGGTATACCTGATGTTGAACTCTCTAGGTGGTCGCTCAGTCTTTGCGTTCTGGTGTATCTAACGGTAATAGAAGTCTGGTTAAAACAAATCACAGATACAGAAAGAAAGTATAATAGACCTTGGTCTATCGCAGGAGTGCTTGCGATGGCTCTTTGACCATTGGCTCCAAACTTGCGGGGGCCCCGGGGTAGCTTCGCCTCGACTATCTTCTGGTTGCTGCGCTCCCGAAACTTTTGAAAGCTGAGCCGTGCCACTTGCAACGCCACCTATTCTACGAACATCGATCTCATGAAACCATCCAACGTTGAGGAATGCTGCACTTACATATCTTGTGCCATTGCTCCGCTTCTCCCTAATTCTTCAAGAACTCCTAAGGATAAGTGCATGTTGGCGATAGAACAGCTGTCTTTAAGGTCCTGTTGAACAACCCTAGACAAAATATGAAGCTACATGCGCAAATTTTCTGAATGAAACTTTCTGAAATTATTTCTCCTCCCATACTCGATAAAACTTTTCAAAGCAGCGGACACATAATTGCGAACTGGGCACACTACTATTATCGTATGAAAAAAAGTGAACAGTTTTTTTTTATTCTCAAAGTACTCCGTTGGCGTTTAGAAATGTAGGAAAGTAACCTCAGAATTCGACCTCTTCTTAACTTCAGACCTTGAATTCCCTGCAAGACCGAAGAATAAAATTCTCGGGAAGCGCAATCGTAACCAAGAGTTGAAAGACGTCCAAAAGACGTGAAGGATGAGCTACTATACTAGCTATACTATACTTTAAGTCAAGCTTGGTAGCCTGTTTTTTGTAGGCTGACTTCGACTGAGACCTTTTGACCGCATGCTTCCTCCCTCACGCTTCAAGAAGAATTCCGTTGTTCGTGCAGAACAATATCTCCCCCATAGCATCGCATCAAAACAAGTATCAACATCTCGCTCTGACGCCGGCCGGCATCCCATGAAAAACGCGGAAATCATTACTTTGTCTTGGTCGAACATTTCCTCTAATGAAGGCGGTCCGAGAAGGGCAAGTATAGATTCGTTACCTCGCAGGTTACCTCGTCATAACAATCTATGGTGTACAATACTGGAAGCCACCAAAGAAACACATGAAAATTAAATGTGATTGGGTCTTGTTTGGTTTGATTTTGAATTACATCACTTTAACTTCATACCTTTCATACCGAGTAGTTCAAAAGTCATTGGCAAAGCTGTCCTGTCCATGTCCTTCTCCTCCGTCTATGTCATTCTAGAGCCCCATCATAATAATCGAGTGATATTGTTGTAACATTCCTAAATTCTGATTGAGTTCCCATATAAACTACCGTTAAGCTTAAGCTCACTGTTTTTGGAAACAGTACCAAACCTTTTAAAGAAATACAGAACTATATATGCCTCAACATCAAATAAGGAGTCGTAGGGAATTTTTCAAATACTCTTTGTTTTTGCACAATATATTTTTGAGCTGTGAGCTCTCATGAATGCGGGTTTCAAAGGCCCGAGCAATAGGGTATTTGACGTCGAAACCATTATTGTGAAAACAGCATCTTTTAAGAACGTCGTCCAAACTGTCAACGATGTGCGCAGCATAACGTCGTCAATCGACTGAAGGGACACAAAAGAGCATGTCCATTCAAAGAGTGTTTCTGCCCAAAATGTCAGGTACGTACGGTGGTATGTTCCATTTTCCTTCCAGTGAATCTGAAGAACACAAGCTGTCCGTCTGAATGTCAGGGTGTCATGTCGTGAATGAATTTCTTCAGTGTCGACGACTTTTTTGAATCTCAAGTAAATTAATGTCGATTCAAATCGTTTGTCAGTGGTGCGAGACGAACGTTGGCGTTTTCCAAGTGCTCATCACTTTTCACACCAGGTGGTTGTTGAGCGACAGAAATTGATGGCTGATCAAATTAAATTACGACGACGGCAGAAGCGCGAGAAGAGCAACACACTTGAAAGACCTCGAACTCCTTCCAGCACTACACGTAGGTCTTTTTTTTTTGAAATATTTAGTTGTCCGCCACGGTTTTCTTATTTTTTCATGAGCTTAGTTCGTGGCTTTTTCTTGGAATGTTTTGTTGTGAAAAAGCACTCCAAATGGAGCCGCTCCTTTTCTAAAGTCCTAATTCTCTGATCATTTTTTCTGAAGGAAGTGCCCCAAACCGCGATCAAATGCCCATAAGTTTTCTACAGCTACTTCTGAATCGATGTAGCCTGCCATTTCGTTTTTCGTAGCGTCTACGCCTGAATGCCTAAAGTGTTTTAGCCTTGCATTCAGTGGCGAAGAAAAAACCACAAAATTTCTTTGACGGTTTCTTCCGACCACAGATTAGTACGAGCTCCGGTGGTTCACATGGGTCAATAATACCTCCAGCCAGAGACACCATTTTAAGTCGACCTATGTTTGATTGGCCCTGAGAGTGCAGCCGAAAGACGGGCATGCAGAAAAGTGCTAAATTCGGCATTCAGAGATAAAAGGCTTCCCATCAAGAAGGCCAAGAGGTGGAATGGGTTCTAAGTAACCAGCTCCTCCTGATGTGCTTGCCTGGGTTGTCTTGCGGAGTCAGCACACCCACTTACACATTATATGTCCATAGCAAATGCGAAAACGAAGCAAAATATCCTTACCGACAATTTCACATTTTCCAACGGTTACCAGTCATTGCAGATGTTTTGATTGTCTAATTCTGATTATTAAGTGGATTACACATGAATTTCAGCGGAGGTATGCTTGAAATGCACGCAACAGGCCATTGGTTACCAACACCTGATGTCGATTCTCGATCCAACCAACGTCTCTGAGACTTTCCTGAACCTCTCCGCAGTTCTGCAAGCTTGCCCACACAAGGCTCCTGCCCAGAATGTAATCGAATCCTCCACGTCCCTATTTGCCAATCAAGTATCGCCATTTATCATGGGCCCACGCATTTCTGCATGCACCGAAATGAGACAGAACCCCGATTAATGTGTCATCCATGAAAGGACCTACCAACGAGAGCTTCTCACGTGTAATTTGTTGAGTTTGTGAACATATTGTTACGTTTAGCCATTCTCTACTCTCACAATGCCCACAATTGTCCTCTTTGACTCTGCTTGAATTCCCATGTACCCGCACCAACTTGTGCAAGATGATGGCTGCCTTCAATCCCGGTGCTACCAAGCCATCCCTTCTTATGTTGCTTTGTTAATATCTATGATGACTACGGTACTTGGTATCTCTCTGTATTTGTTAGAATGAGTTCTTGTGCATTGCCTGCTGTATCTCAAAGATACGCTAAACGAGCGTCAAGCTCGCAGTATTCATTCAGATACTCATGATCTCCCATGAGCCATTCCATTCGAATAAATAACTGCAAATGAGTGTGCACATTTATTACACACAGTAATCGTGGAAACAAAGGCAATGTCCATGAGAAATAACACTCCGATTTCAGAGGGGCTAGATATCGACAGATGGGACACAAAAACGACTATATTTTAGCCGAGACGGCCACGAAACAGTGTGTGCCCAATGGAGCCAGCGAGCACAAAAACTAAATTGGCGATGAAATCAACATTGCGTTGAGCGCAACGGGTGGTCACCCGATTTGGATGAGGAAAAGCACGGCGGCAGCGACTACAACGAAGATTGAGGGATTGAGCTTGGCGCCGAGCAGCCGTTCACAAAAAGCGCCATTCTTTCAAAACTTGGAATTTATAGAAGAGGTGCTGATTTGATTAATTGCTAGAACCTGTTCTCAAAAGGTTGATGAACGAGAATAAAGCTCTTCGAATATGAATATTTCTTCAATCTCGCTACCCTTTGCATAGTTTTGCAGTGGAACAATTTTTTGTTCAAAAATATTATAGTTGTTCTATCACGTTGTTCATAATGATGTTCCTTCCTTTCCTTTACGGTCATTTTCCCATCAATTTTCTTACCTGGGAGGTTCTTCGTACAACGTTTATTGACTCACCAGTAAACCTCGTGTTATTAGAAACTTAACCCCTTTTTGTAGACTTACTGCACCTGTGATTTCTGGACCTGTCGGCATCTATTTTTCACCATTCGAACGTATGAAAACTAATCTTAGAGATTCGAATTTAAGAGCGTCAGTTACTAACACGCTGTATTCGTTAATTTACTAACCCCATGTTTGGGTTGGCAGTGCTTCAGACGCATGAAAACAAACAAATAAATACCTCTTGGTGTTTGCTTTGAAGGCACAGCTCACGATAATTTTGGGCTATCCAGTTTTCGACGGAAAATGATAGGCACGGCTTACAGCAGTACAACGGTAAAGCAGAAAACGCAAAAAACGGCGAATAAAAGAAATATAAAGGTTCAAAAAAGAAGTGAAAAGGGGACACAGAAACGAAAATTCAGTACGACACTCAGCTCCTACAGTAACCCGGCACGAGTTAATACGCAAATTTTTACCCGTCGCACGCGTGGAAAAGAGGCCTTAGGCGAGGACACGGGTATGGATGGTGTGTAAGCCAGGGGGTTACTGTAAGAGCCGAGTGAACGTACTGACTTTTCGTTCTGCGAGTTGGACGAGTTACACAGCGAACAGCGGAAAACGGCGGTTAAGGGGAGTGTTCGGGCGAGTCAAGCGAACGCGACGCAGTGTCTGCAATTGCACACAACACACCAAAACAGCTGATTTCGACTTTTAATCAAAACTATTGGGTTGTAACATAAGTTCGTAGAGCTTTGCGTTAGGATTATTTTACAACGACTTGTTTTGTTTTTTAGCAAAGTGTTCGAATGAGCTCTCGTCTACAAAACTGTTTTATTTGTTTTTTTTGGGATAATTTAATTTTTCCTCTTTTTTCTGGTTCAGAAATTGAATGCTCAGGAGGGAGAAAACAGCATTTCCGACATCCGCTTTTCTTTGCTTTTCATCGAGGTCAAAAAGCAGCCTAAGCCGCTCGGGACATATGCAGTGTGTACGAAGATTGCCCAAGTCGTCAAAACAGCACTCCAAGAGCTTGAATGGGAGGTTCTTCACCACCCACCGTACTCTTCTTATCTTGCACTTACCGACTATCATCTTTTCCGCCCCCAAATGAGGTGTGTAACCTTCAATAGCGAAAAGGATCACAAAAAGTGGCTCAACAAATTCGTCGACACGAAAGCGGCCGATTTTTGGCGAATTAGCACCAACAAATTGGTCGAGAGAGGAATTGGGAGGTCGGAACGGAGGCTATATCATTGTTCTTGTTGTATAATTATTGTTTTTGTTCAAATAAATCTTCGTGAAAAAACTCTACGAACTTATGTTACAAGCCAATATTTATTCTCTTGCTGCTATTAAGCCGAATTATTGAGCAGAATCAATTCGCCGGGACGAGAAGGTAAGTAAATTTGTTTATATTCATGTTTTTACGCTAAAAACTTCTTATATATGTTCCTGTTTCGTTGAATTGCGCTCTTTTATGAATTTCATGCTAGCATTTTCAGTTGTTTTTTTATTTGCAACGTATGCTCTTCATTTGGGGTCATTGATGTGTTCTTGTGCAATGTCAAAAACACTCTCTGACCTTCTTTTGAAGAATTATGTTCAATTAGAAATTACTTATAACAGCATGCCAGCCCCCTTCCTTTCCGCTTGCCTAGTGATCAATACATTGGTATTGCGTGTGTAACAAGGAAAACTCAAGCCTTTCAAAAAAAAATTCATTCATGAAACAGATGTAACTAATATTAACAAAAAATGACTACACCAACAATTAATATATTAAAAACTATAATAAATATAGGGCATTGAAGAGAAAACCGTAAACGCTATTAGATATGAGGTAGATAAATGTTTTTAAAAGCACACCCGTGTCACAAAGTGGACAAAAGCTAGATACCTAGGTAAGAAATTGAGGCAACATAAATGCATGAAGTGATTATATACAGAAAGCGTTAATTATATATTATAAACTAAAACAAAACAAAACCATTTATGCAGATACAGATATACTAAAAGATATAAGAAAGCACAGTTGCAGTTGATACAACATGATGAAGCGGACGTAGATGGGGTGGTTACGACGAAGTGGAATGACGAGGAAGGTCACGGATCTGTAATCCAATTAATATACTATAAAAGTTCGAAAACAGTTAGCTTGAAATATCTGCAAAAAGGTGTTAAAATCGACTACTTGGTCTCGTAAATGAATTGTTATTGAGATAACTTTCTAAAAGCTTGATAGTCAGATGTCAAGCGATCAAGGGATTGCTTGCCCTGTAGTTGTGGAAAATCCTGACCCGGAAGTGGTTCACCGCCTTCGTAAAAGGGGTGAGGAAAAGTAGGCGCTTAAACGAGCCAGGATCAATGAGAGGTTGGATTTTTACAACCGGAATGTACAAGAGCATTAGGTAACAAAGTATTCATCTTGTTCAGGTATTGTCTGTTGCTCTCCCACCGAGTGGTGCTCCTGTGACTCATGCGTACCGTTTTCTACGGTACGCGAAAATGTCTGCTGCAGGAGGCCCTCGAGAGCAGTGGAGGTGGTGGAGATGCAGTCACCGAAAATGAAACCATGAGGGGGTTGCGCCAGAAGAACAATGCTTAGTTCACCACCCCTCATTTCATGAAATAGCTTTAGATCGAGAGGTGCCCTAACATTATTTGTAAGTTATGGCGTCAATTTCCTTTATATATAGTTGAGTCAGCTACTGCGCATAATGCTAGAGCAGATGAGGTTAGAGAAGAAGAAGCAAATGCGGCATGTGGAGGATGATAATAAGCAAGTTATCATCTAGAGGATGAATCAGTCTTCCCCAATCTGTCTGTTTAGATGCTTCCGTTATTGCGCTTATCGCTCCTCCGTATTTTGGTGCTATGAGCGTCTCGGCCTAGGTTGGAGGTTTGAAATTCCTGCATGTTTAGAGGCGCCATGGTAAGGGAGTTCCCTTCTGAATATGGGAGCTATGTATTTGCCTTCAAGGTAAGGTGGCCGTTATTCTAGTAGCGCCACACAATTACAAAGTATTACAGGGACCCAGCAATAACGGAAGCATTGACTGCGACGATGAAGAATGGCGCGGTACTCTTGTATAAATAAATATTTCTGCTCACCTCTACAGCTCACATTCGTATCGATCGTCAGCGGCCATGAGTTCCGCGATCACCTCACTTGAGTCATTGTGCTTCTCTTGCTAGGCTATGAGGTGGCTCCTGAGAACTTCATCCAAAAAACTAAGCCCCTACACAAACGTTTGGCTGAAGATTTTAGTTCCAGCCTAGATTTCCTCGGAAGGTGTTTTCGCTGGATCTCTCGTGTCTTCAGCACGAGAGATTCAGCGAAAATCCCAGTCGCAAGTGGATAGAATATCTCCTTACGGCAGTAAGCACTATCCAATTCATTCTTCGCCTCGCATATGGAGGTTTCTCAATGAGGACTAGCCCGTGACAAATCTCTTTGGAACTACTTAGTTAGGATAAACTTCCGGATCTCCTCATAAGCCCTGCTTCCAGCAATCGAAACTACGTTCGCGATTCCTCCGCCCATGGTCCATGGCCGCCCTTAGCGTAAGGACTCGTCGAGACGCCATGAAAATAGCTAGTGAAGTGGAAAAATTATGTGGGACGTGGTATAATGAATATATTTACCAGTGGCCATTCATGAACATCCATTATGTGCATGAGACATGTGTTAAAAATAGCCCGGACGTCAGCATTGCAATCGGTTGCGTGTCCGATGGAATTCCACAACTTCTTCAACTTCTTCAACTTTCCTATCCGCGCCGATTTGTGAACATCCATCAAATTCAGAATCCTGTGAAGTAAAGGGATGTATGAAACTCTCAAGGAGGACTCTATCAAGGAAACATTCCAGGATAACGTCCATACCTTTCTCTATTCATTTCCTAACCACTTTTCTAAATGATACCTGTCCTAATAATGCCGAAAGCCGCCTATCTCAGGTTCCATCTCTCGCAGCGCTGCTCCAAGCGCCCTAATTCGGTCGGTAGTATCGAACTGACTCTGAAGCTGTGAGCCTCCACCCACCGCATCAGTCGGCGCAGTCCTTCAACTTCCTTGCGCGTGCTGATGCCCTCTGAAACTGTTGTGACATCGGAAATCGTTCCTTGTAAATCATACAATAGAACACCGTACTCGTCCTTGAGCGATGTAGCACCAGCTTATTAAGCGCATCCGACAGAACAACCTTCGCCATCAAAGCCTAGGACCCTCTGCTGTCATATGCTCCGTCTGCGGCTAGGTCTGCGAATGAAAAACCCTCTATATTTTCAATCACCGTACATAAATACTGACGGGATATCGTAATCCAGTGATGAAGGCTGATACCACCGCCTCCAATGCCCCTTATGCAAACGCTCACGCGTGTGAGGAACGGTTCGATCCTGGCTCTCCCATTGGATTGGTGCAGATGCTTTACATTTCTTGCAGTTGAAACTGACGACAGAAGCCGTGCCAACAGCCTTCAGACTAGCACCCGGTAGCCTGTGCCCACATCTAGGTGTTTGCTGGAAGAGCTCCAAGAACCTCTTGCCTTGGACGAGAAAGTACTGACCCAACAAAGCTACATCAGTCCCACACAGGGAAGACGTAGTCGATGGGACGGGTACCGAGTCGTCTTCTGGCATGTATTCATCTGAGCTCTGAAATAATTCACATACAGTGTTATTACGTGTTAATCCTAGTCACCATTGATTTTACCTCCCCAAATACACAGGCCATCTTGTATTCCGGGTGCTCCATTTCATCCTCTACGTCCATTCTTTCGCCGCCATACTGATTTTCATTTTTCTCCTCAACGCACACATATACGTAAGCGATGAATACTAGATCTTCTCGGTATACTCATCACTTTATCGCCTCCTCCGTTAACGGCCAGATATTCGATCCGTAGTAACGTTCGAGGGCGTCGTTGAGGAAATTGCTGACATCTCGAATTGCCACGGTTACCGCTCCCTGATAGTATTTACCTAGTCTTCCAATGGTTAGAGCTCCATAGACATTAAAATTCCTACTTCTGCCAATCGATTCAGTTCTTTCACTATGCCTCGTGGGATGTCGGGCAACGCCACGTAGGCATGAGGTCCCGGCGAGCTTGGATCGTCGAAATCGAAATGTTATTTTAAGCATCGCCATCTCGGAAAGAAGGTACTGAGCCTATTCATTGCTTTGTTATTATTAGACGTATCTGCCTATTCCTTTTCCAACTCACCGGCTGTGCCACATGCTTATGGCATACGTATTCGCGCATTCGTAACTTCGAGTCGGACTCCAGAATCCTACGTGCGCAAATCACGTCTATATTACCAGCCAATGCCGGAAGCGTTAGCAGAATCACATTTTGCTGGCGTGATTTCGACGTTCTTCTTGCGGTAACGGCACGGGTTAACTTGCCGCAAACTGCACAGTTTACCACAATGCACTGTATGCTAAACATAAATAGCTCGTTCCCTATTTTGGTATTCCTCCACAACGTATATAAGTATTACTCAAGGGTATTACCCTGTGTAGTAACCATATATGTTGGCTGAGTATCCAACCCTTTAGTTGTGTTCCAGTTAAATTGTTGAG
The DNA here is from genome assembly GCA_900617895.1 of Haemonchus placei. NCBI lineage: Eukaryota > Metazoa > Nematoda > Chromadorea > Rhabditida > Trichostrongylidae > Haemonchus > Haemonchus placei. The sequence continues at coordinate 5,759 of UZAF01018348.1, read as the reverse complement.
AAACGGCACTTTTAATTTACTTCCGAAGAACATCTAATCATAGGCGTAGTCATCGGCATATGAACGTTGCACTATTCCTAGTATGAATGCTGACAATCACTCATAAAAGCTCAATCAAAGAATAAGAAAAGAAGAGAATTAAGGAGAACAAGAATAAGAAGAAAGAAAAGAAAATCGGTCGAACCTGCGGTGGAGTTGAGCCTTCGTAAGCATAGGGGGAATTGATTCTACAGTGATCTCCCTTCCCAACTTTTGATCCACGTAATAGCCACGTAAATTGATAAGGCATATGAGACAAGAAGGATGAGAGGAATGAAGGAACCAGGGGTAATCCTGCGAGAACATGTATGCGAGGATAAGACAAAAATGTCTAAAAAGAGTAGATGCTTCTTAGTAGGATCAAAGAGCGTTTTTGACAGTGAATAAGAGCACTTCAATGAACCCTTATGAAGAAGACTGTCCAACGATTCACAATAAATATGGAGCTAAAAGATTTATTAGGTTAAGTAATCAAATGAAAGTGGCGTGAGAAAAAATAATGAAGTTAACATCTGGATCTACATCTGGATCTCATGTGGATCTAACCAAGCCTGTATTTCATCGACATATGCGTATTACATATGCTATGTTAATCTGTAATTGAGTAAAACAAGAATTATGCTGTTGCTAAAACTTCAAAAACATTCTTTTACATCGTATACACATAGAAATTACAGTGAATAAGTAGAAAAAAGAGTTTAAGTCAGTTAACATTCGAAAAGAACTAACTTATGCAGCATTTTGATGACATACAGTGGCGAAATCCACATTCCAATTAGTTGTTGAAGGAGAGATAGCAACAATGTTGATGAATTTGATTTGATTTGATTTATTACACGACTGATTCGTGTGTAAATGAACAACTGAAAACAAGCAAAAGCAACTCAAAACAATAAAAATCGACCGAAGAACTAACTTGTGCGTCGTTACTACACCAAAAAAAAGCAAGAGCTAGAAAAAAGCTATAATATAGCGAAGAAGTGAAGTACAAGAGGAAAACAAAATATGAAAAAAACAGTACTGGAGACAAAGGAGCAGTTAATACTAGCGTTGGGTCAAGAGCCTTTTGAAGTGTGCGAGCGATCTAGGCACTGGGTCTCACTTGATAGTTTAGTTAAATTCGATACCGGCACGGTGGCAGAAGAACTGGCTTCTATACCTAGAATTAGGTCTAGGTATAGAAGCCTTGGTGTTGCCCTCACGATTACGTGAATCACCAGTAGCGAAGAGCCTAAGCCTATCCACTGAGATAACACCGTAGAGGACCTTGTTGGGTATGAGCACATCAAATCGCCTCCTTCTACTTTCGAGGGTTTGCAGACCTAGAATTTGGTTCCTCATAGAGCTTTGGGGAACTTTCGTGTAGTCATATCCATGGGCCCTTACCATCAGTTTCGTGGTGAAGTCATTTTGAACCTTCTCTAAAACCCTAACAAGAGATTTTTTCTGGGGATAGTATATCACTTCCCATATTCCAATAGTGGACGAATGTATGTCTTGAATGCTCTTATAATGAATTGGGAGTTTTGCAAACGAAAGCCTTGTAAAAATTGTATATCTTATTAGTAGCCTTGCTCACAATCATGTTTATGTGTCCGTCGAAACTAAGACTACGTCATATGACGAAGCCAAGATCAGTGACTTTATCCGCAGTTTGCAAAACATTACCATCAATGTGGTAAGAGCAGAGACTCGTCTGCGAACGAGATAAAATCAAAACCCCGTTTTGTCAATAGACAAGGGAAGCTCCCACGTTTTGGAGCACTCCTTAACAAAATCAATAGCTCTTTGAAGATTGGTAGAGTCAATGTCATTTTCGATAACCTTGTAAATTTTCAAACCGTTGGCGAAAACTTTACAGTCAACTCCTAAGGATGTAATCAACGAGCCCAATTCGAAGGTATAAATGTTGAAGAGCAAGGGAGGTAAGACTCCACCTTGGGATGAATCTGCCATTAAAGGCGCAGTTCACCATAATTTTTAGGTATCTTTTTGAAGTCGAAACGCGAAGGACTATTGAGGTTCAAGACTATTGCATCGGTGGTGAAGAAATGGAAAAAGTTCGCCGATCTAATTAGAGGAAAATCGCGGAAAATAAGACTTTTCAAACTTATTGAAAACAAAGGTTGTACGAGATACCATGACGGAAATAACATGAAAGGGGTATCGGACAAGATTTCAGTTGATGCAACTGCGCAAAGAGCTGACTACATTAAACTAGTATTGTACAGAACTGCCTTCCACTGTCGCTATGGGTCATGACAAGTTGTTTGAATTTCCTACATGGGTTTCCTTGTGAGTGGTGCAGCCACTATAATGCTGTTGAAAGTGGTCCACGCATACACACGATACAATCTTTGAGCCTTTATAATGCCCCGAGTTGGCCATTCCCCGACCTGATAGAATCAGATACGGTATACGAGAGGGCTTCAAATACATTCTATGGGGAATCTCAGAAATGTTTTTTTATCGTGACGTGTGCTATTAAGAGCACGAGATTTTAGTGCGTTGACGAAATTGTCTTCGTCGGGCAAGATAGAAGTTCGTCTGAACGCACTCCATATGGCAGTAGAAGGGGCTCCTCTTGCTTCTGAACAGCGTATTCAATAAGTAGGGCGTCTGGGTTCAGTTCAATTATCCGGATCCCTTGAGAAGAAGCGGTCGTGCAAACAGAGTATGAGTTGCGGTGTCTAGAACTGAGACGAACAGGTGCGTCCTTTATTTCACTTCCAGCTCTTCACAGAATAGAGGGAACACGTCTTTACATTGATTGATCCATATGTTCAAGCAATCTTCCTGTTCAAGTCGTAGGAGAGCCTCGCGATCGTCCTCGACATTCGATCAAGATGAAGCTCTTCGGCGCAGTTGTAGGGGTGAACATCTGCACTATGTCGGCGGGGAACTATAGTTAAGCAGCCATGCAAGAGATGCTCAAGATGTCTTTTCCTGACATCCTGGTGGCGAGGTGCTCGAAGTCGTTGTTCTAATCTCCTAGTTGAAACCTTGGAGAGAACAGCAGTGGAACGTTTGTTAGACGAATGAAGTGAATGAATATACAGAAAAATATGTGGTCTAATCATATTTTCTTCATGTAGGTCAGACTGACTGAACATTTGACGCTTTCAGCAAGGAACTCATGAAGAATCGAATCGAAAGGGCAAATAGCGGTCATCCATTTCAATTGAAAATCCCATACAACATCATTTTTGTGTGATAACGAGAAACCATCTGCTTTACAGCGTCACTAATGCATCCTTTTTTGCCTGGAAACTGCAATTAATCATTCCTTCCATTTAGAATTTTCGTAATTGTTGTCTTCGGGCGAGCGAAAGACTCCGAGTCTCACCACCAGGTTTGTAGCAGTCTTTCCATTCTTTTGAGGGAGGTTCACTCCCCGCTCTGGTCCAACTGCCATACTAAAATCGTACCAGATGCGCGACTTCTTGTAATGTGCGGTGGCATTTCTGACCTTCGTTGATTGCTTCAAGAAACTCAGTGTCCACGGCGCACATGCGTATGATGAGAACCCCTAGGCCCTACGACATCCTGACTGTGCCAGAGAGACTTGGGCTTTGCTCGCTTTGCCACTGATCAGAGTTCGAGTCTTTATGGGGCAATTCAAGGAGGAAAAGAAAGCGAAGTAGAAATATGGAACTTGGCTGGGTATTATTTTTCATCTCCCCTATTCCCTGGGATACATATCTCCCACTCCGCTCGCTTCCCTCTATTCGAGCTAGATCGTTCATCATGCTGATTTCACGACTCAACATACAAAATGAGGACAAATTCTCTTGATAGAGCATTCAAAATTGTTTAGCAATTCTGAATGCTCTATCGAGAGAATTTGTTTCTATTTTCTCCAGAGAGCATCATAAACCAGTTTTCGTCTGTTGATCGTGGTCTTATTCAGTTTCAGTTGCAAGCCAAAAATCTAGTTTAGACAGCATGCCCGTTTGTTTATTATTCGGTGTTTCAATATCGACGTCATTCACAAAGCAGGGGTGGTGTCATTGGACACATAATGTTTCGAGAGTCACATGGAAAAGGTAGGGCCAGACGTACGTCTCTGTTAGCGTGTGTCTGCCTGCGGGGAACATTGACTTCTAAGTATTTTTTCGGCGATTCCAGAAGCAGCATTTTGGCGGAGTTACGGTTTCCAAACATTCCCGGGATTCGTTTTGTGGGCCAAAAGCTTCAACGTCGATGAAAGCTGATGAAGGTTATTGTCTTTCCTGAACGACAACCGTATCGGAGTGATGTAGGATGTAATTGATTTCAGAAAACAAGTTTATAGGAAATGATACAGCTGTTCAAGGCTGGTAGGGGGCTCGAAAAGAAAGGAGCCACTTCATTCCTGCCCCTTTACTACTCAGGATGTAGCATTGACAGCTCACTCAGTATGTTTCCGGTTCGGCAGAGTGGACTGACGATATACAATGACAGTGATAAGGGTTCCTTGACTTAGAACAATATGTGGTAAATTGAATTACATGTAGTCCTTGCTATGAGGTTACGACGGTATCAGGATTTGCGACTCACTGAGAGAGCACGTTCTTATTGCATTCCGATATCACTTGCGACGAACCATACAGCTGGTCAAGAGTAATCTGAAACTACCGACCATTTTTTATGTCCATGGAGATAATCATGGAGCTAAAAAGAGCCGTAGACAGAGATTTTTTTATGTTGCTAATTATCTATGGTTCTTTTGATGTCAAAAACATTAATAAGCACGATTTAGGTTTCGATTGACTAATCCTTTGGCTTAATTACTAGCTGTGTTCCCAGCCCTGTAAAGGGACTATTCAATTTCTCATAAGAAAATTCTTCTTAAGATCAAAGGCACAGTTCAATTTTGAGGTATCCCTTTTTAGTCGAAAAGCGGAAGTATGGGTTGGGAATAGTTCATTGGTAGTTAAGAAAGCGAGAAATTCGCGGGTGTTTAGGAAAATAAGGCTCCTCAAAAGTGGGGAATAGAGAGGTTGGACGAGATTATCATGACGGAAATAACATGGGAGGGGTAATCGGACGAGATTTCGGTTGTTGCATTTGCGCAAAGAGCTGACTACATCAAGCCAGAATTGTGCAGAACTGACTTTCACTGCCGCTATTGGTCATGACAATTTATTAGAACTTCCTACACGGGTTCCTTTGTTATCTCGGTTAATCTTTGAGCCTTTATAACGCCCTAACTAGGCCGTTTTCCGACATGATAGCGCCAGATATTATATGAGAGGGGGCCTCAAATTCATACTATGGGGAAATCTCAGAACCCACTTCTATCGCGATCTGTGCCTTTAGGAGCAATAGATCGATACGTCGTAATCATAAGCGCAAACACTTTTCAAAAGCGAGTGGTAATGCTTTTCATGCCGACCTCCCCTCCTCAAGGGCCCTAAGATGTCATGCCGAAATTTCATGTTCCCTTCGAAATTTTGTTAGCAACGATATATCATTCGTTTTAAAAGATTATACACGGGTCCCGGGAGATCTGGGTGATAAACGATGAGGTAACTATTCTACAGGCCTTCTTATCATTATTTTCAATTCTCCTGTTCGCGGAATTTTGCAGAAGTTAATGATTGGAAAAATTTTGTTGTTGAAAGTGAACGAAATAAAAGAGGAACGTGACCATTCCTCAAAGGCACCGTTCACGACAATTTTGGGTAATCCAGATTAGCGAAAAATGGAAGACAAGATCGAAACTAGTGCGACTGAGG
>UZAF01018347.1:12084-34058 GCA_900617895.1 Haemonchus placei | reverse complement strand
CCAGTAACGTAACTGCACAATAACTGGGTAGGACTTCAATTTCAAGCTAGACATGGATAATCAATCATCGCCTCATTGTTGAGTCGTTCTTGCAGAATACTAATGCCGAAAATAATTCCGACAATTGATTCTATTCGCTGTTCTAGTTACCCATCTCAAATCCCTTCCATCTACGGCATCCTCTGCCTTCCTCTCGGCCTCAGCGAGTTCCTTCCTTATCACGTCCCGCCACCTCTTCTCTTGGAACTACTCGTGGTGACACCGCTCAAGCCTCAAACCCCGATACGTCCCTTATCGGATGACTCATTGGAGGCCTTCTCAGTATGGGGCTGTACATCGAAGACGCTGCTTTTCAACTTCAGCTACTAAGTACTACTGATCAGTGCTGATTATCCCATTTTATCATATACTACTGATCGTTTATTATTAATGATTGCTTGCGGTAAGGGGAAAAATTATCTCATCAACAGTGATAAATCACAATTTTCCCTGACATAGACTTCTCCCACGATAGTTCATAGCATGATTAGCTTCAAAGAATGGAATTTTTTAGGAAAGAAGAAGATCTTCATTCCCATGACCTCAAGCGGAATCTGTCGTCGAGCTTGAGAGAAAATATCGCACCCTCTTTTCGGCGATGGCATTTATTCGTTTTCCTTTCCCAACAACGGGAACGTCCTGCAGTTTTGGGGCTAAACCTTAATTTCCGAAGAAAACTCTGATTTATTGATACTTGCTTAAATGCATACGAAAGTGGAATTGGAAGGCTAATTTGCCTAACCAGACTGGACGAAGAGATATTTTCATTTTTTTATTTTTTTAAAAATTTTTTGGACCAAAAATGCTGCGAAATTACCAGTTCAATGAAAGTAATCCGGTGGCGCGATCAAAAATCAGTTATGTCAGTTCCCAAAAAAGGTTGTTGGATTCAGCACGCTTTTCAGAAAATGTTGAAGCGATTCTCCATCCGAAACTTGGTTGTAAACTTGGAAGAGTGAAAGAGTTGATTTAGAAAGTACACCATCCTCGTACGGGAGCATATCGGCAACTACCCCGACCCTAATCCTCTCCAGTGCTGCCAATAAAAACGAAAACAAGCCCTATACAGCACAGTGGTGATCAGATGACAGACAGATTGTCAAAGCAAGTTTCATTCGTGAACTTTGCAATGTGATACTGGGAGGTTTCTTCGCCTCCGGTCAACTTCGCCAGGTCGACATCGGGCATTTTTGGGAGCATTCGTGCTTTTCTTGCCTCTCGATCAACATTTCAATATTCAGTTGAAATTTGAATGAGTTTCTCCTCTTTCGACTGACTAAAATCGATGGGTGTCGCTTCCCTTCATTTTTTTTGGAATGAAAGTAAATGAACACATCTTATTCCAATATATTTTCAAAATCTATATAGCACCAGCTGGAAAGAATGAGTAAAAACTTTGATCACACTAGAATATACATTAGAATATCACCATGTACCCCGATATTGTTAGAAATTTGGTTTATATCCAATTTTCCCTATTAATTTATACAAAGCTTTCCCTATCCTTTATTACGACACATCCTGTGATTCAATATGATCGATTTACTGAAACAAAAAAAGTAAAGTTGGAGGTGGAATAGTGCCAAGGGTTACCGCTCGGATTTGAGAGGTTCGACGATTGAATGTTAGAAGAGGAACCGACGACTAGATCTATTGAACCCTGCAAGGTTCATGGACTGGTACTAGATTCAATCGGGAAGACAAAAACTTGGCCTTACACATCGGCAAGGCTCCACAAGTTATTGCATAGGTCATTTACGCATTCAAATGTTCCCTTCGCTTTGAATAAAAGCCTAATATGTCGCTTATATCAAGGGAACTTGATAAGTCGTTCGTTTTTCAAACGATTTTTGAAAAATGACGCACCATAAGGTAGAAAGTGGCTCACCTCCATCGTATTCTCGTGGGCCACTGTCGCTCTTCTTCTTCCTTCCCATTCCTCCTTTTTCCCCCAACTTTCTCCACTTTTAACATGGACGGTCATCTTAGGAGGTCCTGAAGGGAATACCTAATATAAACATGATTTACTGGTAGCCTTTATATAACCGCGGATGAAGTAAACCTTCTTAAATACCATCTGCAATGCAAGAAAACCACTCCATAATCAGACATGCCAAAAGCCGAATTTCCTACTCCATTTTTATTGTATTCGTGTACTCATTATTTATATATGTTTACCAGTTATGTTTATTTTTTATTTACTCCTTTGTATTTATCTCACCCTTTCCTGCCTGAGTAAAACCTCTCCAAAGTAAGGTGAACATGGCGAATAGGTTACCCAAGAGGACCAAATTTCCGTGGAGGAGGGGGAGTGCTGAGATCTCCCTCACTAGAGGAAACCAAGCCATATGGTCAGACTGGTGCGTGTGTGGGATCTATTAGCACACATTTGGTGCAAGTTCGTGCAAATCTTCTCCAAACTTTACGAGGCCATCCTCCTTTGCAAATCGAACGCCTCCCCTCACAGCCTACTTCCGTAACGTTCGGTCGCACGGGGAAACGAATCTGCCGCCGTTCATTGCACTCTGGGATTTTGCATTTCCCCAGACCAGACGCATTATGAACATCTGTGTACCACGCATGTTTATATGTTTATATGTTAAACTGCGTTGAATCGCGAAATAATTGACTCAATGACTGGTTGAGACCAGCTGATCGAAAGTTGTAAATCAGCTGATTCCCACCGCAACCACTTCATGCAGACATTCATATTGATTGCTATCAATTTTTATCATGAAAAAAATATCCTAAAAATTTTATAACCCACAACAAATGGGTTCCTTGTCCCAAAGTGAATGGGTAGGTCCAGCGACATGACAAGGAATCAATTGATTGTACAGATCGATAGAAAAGACCCGGAGTGTTCTCCCTAACCCAACTAGGTGGCGATGGGTCTATCACTGAAAATATTTTTCCATGCTAGACCAGTTTCGCCCTATTCGCATAATATTAAAAGGTGAACTTGAAAGGATAGAACTCGAATTATGTGGGTAGTATGGGCGCCATACCTCACTACACCATCTGCATGAAAGTTCGGCACAATCCGATTGAGTTCGTAACTCTCCTTGGTCCATCTCTTTGCTTCTGCTTTTCTGGTCATCGAAAACGGTTCTACCGTCTACCGTTGGGATTTGTTTCTTGGTAATTCGCCAGATCCAATTCGATCATCCTTTCTTCTATTCTCAAACTTCTCGTCATCATTCCGGCAATCATGGCCTTCAATTTTAATACCTACTAGTTATATTGGTTTATAGGGGTACAACCCGAGAAGCAATCAAATATTAATGAAAAATAAACAAATCACGAAGTGATATGGTGGCACTGAGCTACCCCTTCATTGGTGAAGAAAACGAGGGAAAAAAGAAAATCAATGTAGGGATTAGAACTGAGTACATAATAATAAAATAAAATAAAATAAATCATATAGAACAAACGAGATAAGAGAGGATGACACTGGGCGACCCCTCACCCTTTAGAAATCAATAAAAACAATGCGCGGCCTAAAATACGATACATTGTGAGGCCACAGACCAAAATCCGGAAGACGCCTAACTTCTAAATAGAACGATTTCAACTACTAGTGGGGCCTAAAAACGGACTATCCAGACCTCCCCTGTCTCAAATACCTACCGAATACCCAAGAATAAGACTCCTGAACTATTCCCACCAAGATTATGGTCCCTTTTGATAACTCGCTACTATCAACTCCGAGGTGTTACTAATTCCAACTGTATGTTGACTACATATCATCCCTCTGTTTGAGAGATGATTTCGTAGTAGATGGTACTCAGGGTGGGTATGAGCTTGACGATTTCTTTGAGATTTAAAAAACGAATGACCTTTTAGTTTTGAAATTTATTCGTTTGAGATTTAAAAAACGAATGACCTTTCAGTTTTGAAGATTCTTCGTTTTAATTTTTTCAGATTTTCCCGTTTCACAGCTAATGGCAACTTTTATAATGGGATCAAGCACTTGAAAAGCACCTAATTTATTTTATCGCGAAAAGTTTGGAATTTTGCCGAAAAAAAGCTTTTTACTTCAATCAAGACTACTGTAGCGGATAAAATTAAGATGAATTGGGCTAAATTCAAAAAAAATTACTAGTTTCAGAGAGATTGAACAAATTGAAGTCGCCGCCATAGACCACTTGTTAACTTCACTGACGTGAAGGAACCTTTCTTCCTCTTTGAACTATTAGGGCCGAACTTGTCCAGAATAATAAATATCCATACTTATGCATAAACTGTCTAGCAATTCATTGTATAAGCAAAATATTCATCAAATTACTTTCGTCGTTCTAAAAAAAATCAAATACAAGTTACCAAGAGATTGCTTTTTGATTTATTTTAAATTCAATTCTAGACAAAAGACTCCAAAGGTCTTGTTCGATGTCTGGAAGCCTTCGTTTGGTCACTTCACTGAATTGAGGGTGCAGGGGATATCAGCTATGCAGCAAATTTCGAGCCCCGATCAATCAATAGTGGCTAATAGTTATATCTCGACGGATCAATATCTACGTTGGCGCTTTTGTAATGTTGAATTTATTCCGCAATGGCCGCACATCGATGCCGTCGCCGAAGCAGAATACGGCCTTTTTCGTTTTTTTTTTTTTTCGGAACGAGACGTTCGTGCTTTTTTGACGACACGCGGACCAACTCGGCTCGTCGTGCGTAATGGCGATCTTACAGTGAAAAACGATCGTTTTCAATGTAGATGGTGTGGAACGAGGTTACACGAGGCTAAGTTTAACCCCATTCCAGAAAAAAACGACGTCTGTGCCTGTGCAATGTGGCGATCATTAGAAGAATTCAGGAATTTCCATCGAATGCCACCACCCTCACTGCAATGGAACTTTTCTGTGACATATAAAAGTATACCTAAGAGCATTATTCTGTAAAAAAAATTAAAAATTATTAAAAATCAAAAAAAAATTGTAAAATTATAGTAGTATAGTGATAAGGGGGTTCTACACCATTTTCTCCCTATAGAATTTCTATAGAAAAGATTGAACATGGGAAATTAGAGAAAAATTCTTAGAGGTCCTAAAAAATCAAATTTAACAATCTAACAATAGTGGAACTGATACTGAAGACAGGATTTCCAATGATTATTTCGAGTCTGATCCAGGCACACTCTTACGAGTGTAATAAATAAATAAATAAATAAATAAATAAANATGGACTCGGATTTTACATTTTAGTAAAATACCCTTCAGGAGATGAGTTTTCTACTACTCAACCAACCCACGAAGGAAAGATAGCTAGAGTTTGAGTCAGACGTAATTTTTTTCCCAACAACTTTTCATAGGATAGGGCAGAGAACAAGGGAGAACCCTAGGGGCAGACAATGTATGACTTCGAGTGAAGCATGGTAATGTTTATTTCACTGCATTTTTCGTCGTTTACTCCTTTTTCTAGCTTTCGTTATTAAATACCTCTAACATTTTATTTTGCACTTTTATTTTTATTATACAGTCATTTGTTTTACTTTCTCTTTGTCACTTTGAACGAACAAACCTTCAACAAACAATTCAGTCTATGCGGAATGTTATTACATAATTGAACTATACAGCAATATGTAATAATAACTTATGAAACTATGGAAATATCTAATAATGACCAGATCGCATTTGGGAAAAACGTTTTCCAATGGAACCTCTCTAATTATTTTCACCTAAATTAGTTTTGGAATCACCTCCAATGTTCAGAAAGCCTTTTCTTGGGCAGGCCAAACGACTGCATCGGAACCTTTTCACCTGTTCCGAACACATTTCCATGAGCTGCCCCATTAGTCAGTATTTCAGTTTCTTAAGTATCTCGTTTCAAGAGACGATTCGCAGCCTTCCCACTCCATCCGCCTTTATATAAACACCATTTGGGTCCTACTAGCCGTCAGCATCCCTCTGCTTCACCAGTTATTCTTTCCTTTTAAAGTAACTACTTATGACTCGGATTTCCCTATGGATCTCGTCCCTTCAATGGAGCCCAGCCCACTAATCAATCAATAATGTAAAGTAGTAAAATATTAACAGTATTTAGAACATTGAATATCTACATATTTCCCTAATACATAATAGGTACCTAATTCTGTCATGTATACATATAAGTACGTACATATCCCATGGAATGGCCTAGATGGTGTCTTTCAAGATAATTTGAGAGGTTTTTTGAGACTATTGCAGTTTGTTAATCTAAAGCCTGTCTGTGAAAACTGACTCATAAGAGACTTCGACTTTTTTTTCATGGCACCTTGAAAGATTTATAGCTGGATCTGCTAAGTAGTTCGCTGATATCTGATCATTTCTGCAGTTTTTAAGTTGTCTCTGTTACAGCACCACTGTGACTCATCACAAGTGTGCTCTGATTCAGCTATATCTCATTGTCTGAATCGNGCTGATATCTGATCATTTCTGCAGTTTTTAAGTTGTCTCTGTTACAGCACCACTGTGACTCATCGCTAGTCTGCTCCCATCCAGCGATATCTCATTGTCTGAATCGAAATAGATCGAAAATCAGTGATTGCTGAAGAATTTTGAACAAGAACTTGGAAATAATTCAAAACTTGTCATTTTTGGGATATTAGAAGCGAGACAAATGTGAATTTTATAAAAAAAATTAATCTGGAAATTTCTGCCCCCTATACTTCCCAAAAGAATGCACATATTATATCTGGAGGATCGGAAATGATCATATTGTAAGAAATTTTTTAGCATTTCATTAATACTATGGCCAAAGAAAACCACGTTCATGGCTCCGTAGAATTTTGATTTCATTTAAAACTGGATCATAACCGAGATAAAATGATTTTTATTATTGCCATTTTTTCTAACAATTTTATTTCTGATAGCTTTTATTCTATTAACGTTTCACCTGGAATAATGAAGATTTCAAGGAACCTGAAAAGCTTGGCCCTTCAAAAACGGGAGTGAAAGGGAAGAAACTGCTATAAAAAGGTGCACATCTAACTTTTTACGTCCCATTTTTGCCTGGAAACTTAACATGACTGGCTGAGTTGGTAACTATTACCAATCCAACCTTTTTCAGAGGGCTCTTTCTACAAAGCTTGATTTCGACACCAATTTTGGCGTCAATATTTGACACCGGTAAAAACTCATAGCTTCCTATGAACAAATGTATTATTTTTCATAGACTGGGTGCCTAGTTCTCATCGACAAAATTTACAACAATGGCATGGCCCTGAGGCCGGTTTACGAGTTTGATAAGAGACTTGATTTCAAGCAGTAGTGAGTGACAGTAGTCCATAGAAGTCTTTGTTTTTCTAGGGTCTTAAACTAGCCCGAACTTGGTGAACGAAACCAATCGCTATTGACTTCAATCGATCAGAAAATTTCCTGCCTTCATTGGAGCAGGTTCTCTACTAAGTGAGAAACGGCATTCCCCCTGAAAAGTCATTATGCTGACGTTTTCAACGTATCTTTCCACGTCCAGATACTTCCCCATTATGAGGAAAAAATTTGTCTTGAGCCCTAGTGAGATCTAGCCCAGGTGTTCCGGCCTAGATAACTAGCAGACGATCGATGAACTTTTCAGCTTTCGATTTTTATTTCTTTTAGTCATCCTCCCATTTGCTAGGCATTTGTTTAGCTTTCGATCTNGATGATGAAACAATTCATGATCCCAGCTGTCAGTCAGACAGCAAATGTTACAAATTTTGCATGGCTAAGGTTATTTTTATCGCTTTGAGGCACGATCTTCCAATGCTTCAAGGACTATGACACTTCCAATCTCATTCAAGAAAGTATCTATTGCTCACCACGTGCGAACTGAGTAATCCGAGTAATCCCGGAAAGCCTCACTAACAGCCTCTTGAGTTATTCGAGTGCTTATCCTCATGGTGTAACGTTCGACGATCCACCTCGTTCGAAAATCACCTGCACACGTCGGTCGTCATTTCACGGGTTCACACTCATCTCTGCAAACACGCAATATCGAACGGGGATCGTTGCAAGGATATTCTGCATAGGACCAACACATTACCTGATTGAACGACGGCTTGCATAAATGTGAACGCTTAAAAAATTCACATTGATCGATGTTGTTTTTTTCGATCTAAACCCATATTGTTCGTTGCCGTCATAAACAACCGCCTATTCCTCATCCAGTATAAACGCTGGGAATCTCTAAACTAGTCTAAATTTTCGCAACTCTTTGATCTTCGAAAAATTCAATTTTCGATTGGTTCAATGAATGAATTCAATTGAAATTCAAGAATTCTTACTAATAAAATAATATTTATTATGAAATACATTTTATGAACCTAATGGTAACTTATTAAAGTACAGCTCGAAGCCTGAAGTACACGTAGAAAAATATTATACTCAATATTATATGATATCAATGAGTATCAAGCCTTTTGATCACACAGATGGCCATTACCAGGAACCCCAAACCTTTTGTGTGGAGAAAACGGTGGAATAAGAGGAACTGCTCAAAATCTGAGGAGGTACCAGGTAAAATTCGAAGAGACTGATTCTTCCGGCTCCTTGATGTTCCCCAACAATTTCGATCAATATACACAATTTTAATCTATTGTAAGCTTAGAAGATTATGGGTGATCAGCAATAAACCATACCATCAGACTATATTGCGCCTGATTAGATCTTTTTTCAAGTGAATCGTTTAACTATAGAACAGTCAAACAAGTTTCAATTGGAGTTATGGCCCTGATAGATAAATTCGTACTGAAACAGATTTAGCTGTGTTTGGATTGATAAATGGCGTTTGAAAAAATTTTAATAGATCGTACAGCCACAAAGAAATCACATTTGGAGCAGCTTTCTGATCTGTGAATAAAGATAAAAATTAGGATTTTATGCAATCCCGATTTTTGTAGAGTAGGAAGTGCTCCTCTTCACCCGACATGCTTGGTGGAGATTCCTCAAACTTTGCACAAGCCGTCAAGTACCGTACCATTCAGGAACTTTCTCATAAACCCTTAACAGAGGCCTATTCGAGAAGAAAACGAATCGGAAATTCACTTTAGCCTATATCACTCGGCTATATACACATAGGCTGACACCCAATTCTTCCAGTCCATAGCCGTGCCTGAACGACTACCGAGAAAAACTAAACGACATTTTCTTGACGAAATCCCATCGATACATACAGCTGTCATATGGGAGTCGTCTGAGAAAGGAGAAAAAGCATCAGTATAAGCATCAGCTGATTTATACTAGTTATTACCTAGACGCGCGGTTCTCGATAAAAAATGTCATGAAATTACTGCTGTAACTTCGAACAGCTGCAGGTCCATTAGAGCTCGAAGGTCGAAGATGATAGTTAATGGGACAGNTGTCATGAAATTACTGCTGTAACTTCGAACAGCTGCAGGTCCATTAGAGCTCCAAGGTCGAAGATGATAGTTACTGGGACAGACTATGGGCCACATTGAGTTTCAGAGGTCCGAAACTCTTCGCCAAGAACTCCTTCCCATGTGAGTGTTGAATGGTTGTTTGGTATCGAAGTTTTTGAATGAAGTTAAACGGACCTTAAGGTAGGCCAAGGTGCCATAAGAACAGGACGTTACTTTATCCAAAAGATCCTGCACTTCTGAACGAGCATTGAAGGCACGGCGCATCCCGAGCAAAATTTTCAACCACATTGGTCCAAAGGAAAAACATTTCAAAAACAAAAGCCGCTTCTAAAAACTTCCTAAAAGGAGCCCAAGAGCAATCAACCAATCCAGATTTTTTCCAAACTTCTTCTCTCGAACTCGTCCTCATATCCGAGTATGCCCGATAGGTCATGTCCAAGGACAACGGCAGATAGAGGATTCAGAAACGTCCAACTCGTCGAATCTAATTTTACAGAAAAGTATAGTCGTCAAAAATCGATATCGATAATATTATGAGCGTTGTCAATGCCCACATACTGAACTTGGAAAAAACAGCGAAAATGGGATAAAAAGAGCTTTTTCGAGAGCCCCGAATGAATGGATTCCCGAGATGATCGTTGTATGACGCCCGATTACGAAATGTCCGAACGTCACACAACTGTTCGGGCGGTTTTTAGTAGAAATGTGTAGGCGCGAATCGGGGTGGAGGAAGGAAAATTCTGCAGCTGTATTTTCATGGATTTCATGGGCACTGAGGAACGAATACATAACGAATGCGTATCCCAGGGAATGAAACCTGTAATCAGGGCATTTGCAATGAAAATCCGCAATGGAATTCCATTTGAATGAATAATAGTGGGTTTGAAAAGGACGGCCGAAAGATGACTGGATCACTGTCTGAATGGCGAATCGTATTGTTTCAAATACCGTTCGAAAGACAGTGGAAGACTATGTGAATACTGATGAATTGCTTATTACGTACATACGTCAAAGCAGAAAAGGGAGAGGGCAGGAAAAAAATTGGGCTAACCTATAGTCAGGGCGAGGGTAATTGGGAAAATGGGCCTCTGAGGACAATGGAGCAAATCTGAGGAGCTCTCAGAGATGACATGATGTTTTCTGAAAAATTCCTATGAATTTTCCCGACTAATACGTCGCTGTCATCCCAAATTTCATGCCTGACTCGTGGGTGTTTCCTCATGACAAGTGGCGGACTGTAGAACGACTTCCAACGATAAGCATGGGACTAGAGTGGACCCTCATTTTCCTGATTTTTCGCTATAACTATTAGTTTTCACTTTCTCCTCCTCCCTAGCCTTCTTTTTTACCTACGTATTTCTTCAGAACTGAAATTCTTCCCCTCTACCGATGAGGTAAAACACTCCCATCTTCACACACCCCCTCTACCGACTTCGCGTCACTCGATTTCGTCTTCTTGATGGAAGAATTTAGTCCGCAATGAATAATTACTAATAAAAAAAGTGGAAGCTGACTCACAGCCTGGAACAGAGATTCTTCGCTTTGACGCAGTAGACATCATNCTCGCTTATGGACTATCGATAGGCATATTCAGAAGACCTCGATGGAAGACCTAAAAAGGACCCTACCTTCATTAAAATCTACAGTCTTATGCAGAATCGGCATCCTTCCAATCAGTACTTTTATTTTGGAGAATTATTTCAAGTAGACGGCTCAGGGAAGTTTTCGCCATGTCTTCATTGCAATCGCGGTATGACTGCTTCAACCACTAACTTCCATGCGCTCGCAAAACTTCCTGAACAGGGTTATGACGTCATTTTCTCTCCAGCCAAAAAACTTTGTATGAAGATTCGAGACGTTCCGGAAGCTCTTTCACTGTTCTAGGTAACAATCCCGGACTGTCGGACAAAACTACTCCCTACTCTGAGATCATTGAAAGCATATGTCATTCCATCTGCACGTCTGTCTCCGTACGCTTTCCCAGGATCCTAAATGCTATGAGGTAGACTCAAAAATCTCTCCCCTGTTTGAGCGAACAAAACCGAGCAGACCATTTCGATGAGGCGTGGCCACGTGGAAGGCGTTCCGAATAGGTGCGTCATGTGGTGGCCGGACACGCCCACGCATTTGAACCACGCCTTCCGATCGAGCCGAATCACCCGCATAACCCGTCGACAATGGCAGACCAAGCGGCCGACAATGCTCCCACTGCAGCCCCAGCTGAAGAAGCACCGAAAGCTACAACTGAATCCGTTCCCAATGCCATTCCTGCTCCCGCTCCCGAATCTGCTCACGAATCTGCTCCAGCCGAAGCTCCCGTAGCCGATGGTGATCACGCTGCTCAAGCTCCCGCTTCGGAATCCCATGCTGAAGCTCCCTCTACTGAAACCCATGCTGAAGCTGCTGCCGCTGAATCTGCCCCGTCGGAAGTTACTACAACTTCAGCTACGGAGACCCATACTGAACCATCTGCTCCTACTGAACACGCATCTGGTGAGTAGTTTTCCTTTTTGTCAGAGTTACAATTTATTGGAGTAGGCTTTAATCGGGGAAGTTCCGAAGTTCCCTGTTTACACAAGGTTGTATAGACAGCGAAGAAGAAGGCGAGGTGGTGCTGTGCAGGCCACTAGGTCGGCCCCGAATTCATTTTCGTGTACGGAGAGAAGGTGAAAAACGTGTTTGTGCTTTGTCTGAGTGGTTCTTCAAATCAGTTTTTCTCCTCTCCCTCCTCAACATAGTATAGTTAACCAGTTATTAGGATGTATTAGATCATGTTTGAGGTCATACTGTATGCAACGCTTAAGACTGCAGTGGCGAAACATATTTAACATTCCCTTACCAACCAACCATTCACTTTTTGAACCATTATGATTTGAATGCATTACTCTTTTTGCAGAGCCCGCCACCGCCGCTGAACCTGAATGTCACAAGGAGGAATCTGCACCGACAACGACTGCTCCCGATGTAGGCCAGCATGACCAACAAGAGGCAGCTGAAGCTGCTGCTCAAGCCCCAGCGCCAGAGGCCACTCCAGAAGCTGCTGCCAAAGAGGAAGCCGCGCCGGCTGCAGAAACCCATGCTGAAGCTCACGCAGAATCCCAAGATTCCCACACAGAAGCTCCCTCTGTTGAGCCAGAGTGCCACAAAGAGGAAGTAACTCCAACTTGCGCTACTTCAGACGAATCAGCACCGGCTGCCGAAGCACCGGCAGCTGAAACGCATGCTGAAGCTCAACTGTCCGAATCTGTCCCAGAAGCCCCCAAAGAAGAAGCTGCTCCAGCTGTAGAAGCAGCATCTGAAGCTCACGCCGAGGTTGCCCAAGAATCCCATGCCGAAGCTGCCCCTTCAGGGGAATCTGCTCAACCTCCAGTAGCAGAGGCTCCACAAGAAGCTCACCCTGAAGCCCAAGCAGAGACCGCCCCAGAACCCCATGCCGAAGCTACTTCAATAGGAGAATCTGCCCCAGCACAAGCAACCGAACCTCAATCCGAACCTCAAGCCGAGGCCGCCCCAGAATCCCATGCCGAATCCGCTCCAGCACCAGCAGCAGAAGCCTCTCAGGAAGCCCATACCGAAGCACAAGCCGAGACCACCCCAGAATCCCATGCCGAAGCTCCTTCATCGGGAGAATCTGCCCCAGCACAAGAAGCGCAAGCTCACGCCGAACCTCAAGCCGAAGCCGTCCCAGAATCCCATGCTGAAGCTACTCCAACTCCAGCAGCAGAGGCATCACAGGAAGCTCACGCCGAAACTCATGCCGAAGCTGCCCCAGCACCAGCAGCCGAGGCCTCACAGGAAGCTCACACCGAAACTCATGCCGAAGCCGCCCCAGAAGCCCATGCCGAAGCTGCCCCAGCACCAGCAGCCGAGGCCTCACCGGAAGCTCACGCTGAAACTCATGCCGAGGCCGCCCCAGAATCCCATGCCGAAGCTGCTCCGGCACCAGCAGCGGAAGCCTTACAGGAAGCTCATGCCGAACCTCAAACCCAGGCCGCTCCAGAATCCCATGCTGAAGCTGCGCCAGCTGAAGCTCACACAGAGGCCGCTCCAGCTGCCGAAGCTCCACAAGAAGAGCATGTTGAAAAGCAAACCGTAGCTCAAACAGAGGCTGTTCCTGAATCCGCCCCACAGGCTGAAACTCCTCATGATGCCCCCGCCGAAACCCACGCTGAATCCGCTCCCGATGCCGAAGCTCACGCTGAATCCGCTCCAGTCCCACACGCACATGATGAACAACACGCTGAACCCGCGCCAGCTGCACAAGAATCAGCTGAACATCACGAAGAAACTCACCATGCTCCCGAACCTGCAGTTCCTGAAGCTCCAGCTACGGAGTCTGCACCCGTTCCAGCCGAGGCTCCTACAGCCGCCGCTGAGCCTGAAAAAGTCGAGGGTGATTCTGCACCAGCCGTTGATGCCGCACTACAGCAGTCGGCACCAGCGGCCGCCAGCTAGACTATTTTCGTGTTTTAATGTACAAAGCGGAATAAAGATAAAAAATAAGGCTTTATTCGACGAGTGTTATAAAACTGTCTTGGAGTAAACCCGCTCAAACGATCAAATTTTTCACATGTCAGATGACCCAATTGGTAGCAAAATCACAGACTACACGAATAAATGAATAAGTAGAGCAGGTATAAACTACTAAGTTACGAGATCGTAGTTATTTTTGGGGGAAAGGGCGGTGACCGCCGAGTCTTTCGGCTAAAAATATCAAATTGAGCGCTCATGAATCAGAAAAGTACATGAAAGTTGTGAAGAAAACTAGTTCCAAGGTCGGCCACAAGTCTAAAAATAAAGCAAACATCCAAAATATCAGAAAACAATACGTCAAAGTGTCAGATAAACTCTACAACTATGATGATCCTCTGTCAATTCGATTACGATTCATAAAAAAAAGGAAAATTCATAACAAATTCCGATAAGGAATTATGAAGGACAACATGTTTGTGATTAAATCTGCAGACGTTAAAAAAACGGGCGGTGTTCGGGTGAAAAACGTGCAGCGTCTGCGCAGTTCTGAGCTGTTTTTTTNTTTTTTTCTTTTCCGTCTCCTCAAATCATACACTCCACAGGAGATATTATCGACAGTACATAGGAGAGCAATTGAAATTCGATCAAAAGGCGATCTGACGTCTGGGGAAGATCCATCCCCTTCTAACAGGTGGCTTTGCCATTACTTCCATTGATAATACGTGATACTGCTGATAGCATGTTCTCCATTGAAAGGCTTGACTCCTCCAATGAGTCCTTCTGCTTGAGCTGTTCACGTACGAGTGATAGTCGTCGCGATAGATCGCACACCATTTCGATATCGCTGCGGGTCTTCCTCGGTAACTGAAAAGTGAACTATTTAGTAAGGAAACAGCAAAATACATAAAGTCTTGAAGTCTGTTAGAGGTGACCAATCTCGTTTTGGGATGTGCCCCGCATTCGATTACAATTCGGAATTTTAGTAGCATTTGAATGAGTAGGAAGCTTGAACAATGAACTTCGGCGGCAGCCGATGTACAAGTCAATACTTTTATTCTACCCTACGAGTATGGCACCTTGTGAAGCTTCTTCGGCCAGTGCAATGGTTTGTTAGAAGACGAAACATTTCCAAAGCGGTGGTCTCGGTTTCTGGGATCAAGCCTTTCGCTTCAAGAGACGTCAGGTCCGGACTTCTCCCGTGATATCCTACCAACGAGCCGTTTGGAAAGTGGGGCGAGTTCTGAGAATCTTCAGCGCTCAGATGAGAAATATTAAAAAGTTAATTCCAGGATGATAAACACATCTATTTCACTTAGTTCATCCTGATATTCAACAAAAACAAGCTCCGAGACTTGTGGAATGCTAGGTCAAACAATGAGAAGTCCATTTTCCGGTTTCCGATCACTACAACGACAAACTTGCCCATGCCGTAATTCATATTTAGGAGAGCCGAATAAGCTTTATTGTGAGGATCTTATAGAACATAGACATATACACAGAATCCACTTTCCCTTTGATAGTTAGTAAGAAAACTTCAAGGTCTCCTATACAATCGGGACCGGGAACTAATTGTAAGCTGGACCCTCTAATTTCAAGCCCACCAAAAAAGGAAATCTCAAAAAATCTCAGAAAATCTGACCGGTAATGATTCTCTTCGCAAGTTCACTCGTCGTTTTACATTCAACGTTAACTCTGAGCTATGTCGTACACCGTAGACGAATTGTCCAATTTGGCCGTCAACTGCCATATCTTTCAGCTTCTGCCATACCTAAAAGTTACATAAGTATTGTAAGGCGTATAAAATATGATTTTCTTCAAGACTTCGTGCCAGAAAGTCAAAATTCATACAATAGAATGAAGTGATGCACAATCTTTTGAATACGCCACGCACACGGCTAACTTGCACTTTCGGGAACTGTCAGGAATGGGAACTTGACCAGCGTCCCGTTTGTGAGCAAACTAATGGTGTGCTCAATTACAGGGATGGATTAGTGAAGCTGACAGAAGAGTAGTCGTCACTGCTGTCCTAATACTTGTCAGTAGGGTCATAAGTTACTAGTTTTCACCAGTGATGGTGTTAACGTTATATCTGATACACGTCCGCTATGGTTATACCGTACACAATGAAAAGAAAGTGCATGACACGTCAGGGAATTCGTAGAAGATTCTAAGCGTGTGGGCGTGGCTTTTGAGCCCGATGAGCAGTTCACAAATCCCGCCCACACGTACAGTGTTTCTATTGCTACTCACATGAAAGATTTTTGTTACAAAATCGTGAATTCTTACCTGATCAATTCGTTTGTCGAGGGTGAGCTTGTTTTCCAAGAGTCTGTCACGATACCTCTGAAATTAGCGGAAATATATAAAAAAGAATAACAAATATAGATGAAAAGGCATAATTCCAGGTTATCCAGATTTTCAGCACATCAGATGAAGCAAATACTCAAATGAATGAGTTCTACCCAATAAGTTTTCTCCTAGCCATCGCAAAAATTACTCAAAAATCACCTTTTGAAAAATGCAGGTCTGTGTTGACAGGGCATGATCATCTTCTTCAGGAGTAAGTTCAAGGGCGTGTATCGATCGATCACGTTCTTCTACAAGCATCAGAAGGTCTTTGTAAAGTCGCTCGGCAGCATAATCCAGTAGTCGTCGCATACTGAAGTTATAATTAATATTTAACATAATTAGACCATATTACTTCGTAGAGACGATCCGAAAATCACTTTCATATTTCCTAATCAATCGACTCTGCGGTTTATTCATGCAGCGCTTATGCATGGCTCAAACATGATCTCCAATCGTCGCTCAATTTACCCGAGCAAACTCATCGCCACTGGAGCCCTGCAGACCTTCACTTCATCAACATATCGCTGCAAAATAAAATCCCTCCCACATATCTGCGAACAAGATCTGTGCCCGATTTAACAGTGAAGGAAGCCGACATGGGCCTCCTTGACGATAAGCTCTGTTTGAAGAGATTATTCTCTATGCCACTTCAAAATCATGTTATGATTAGAATTTTGAGAAGGAAATCCCAAAAACAATCCCCAAACGGCTTCGTGCGTCATGCAAAGGGAATAGATACGATCGAAAGTGCTACCAGATTTATCTTAGCTTTACGTCATGGTTGCGAAGCAACTGATCCCATCATAGAAAACTTCATATTAAAAAAGCTATTCCCCTTATCAATCCCATGATTGACCCTGCCGCCACGTGCCTAAGCCTAACGCGGGCTCAACTATTGTTAGCTGCTGAAGAGATCCCCAATCGGATAATTGAATGCACTTGTCAGGGAGCCATCGCAAAGGCAACGAAACTAAACTAACAAGCACTGAGACATGAGAAATTACCTCATAGAAACCCTCATTTTCAGGGTTCGAAGAATAATGGATAGTCTTTGGATTGTTATATTTCACCCCTGGGATGCGCCCCCGCATTCGACTTCCATTCATAGATCGTAGCGTTTGACTGACTCGTGGCCAGCCGATGCACAACACGTTTCTTTCATCCTCACTATTTGGTCCACCCGAAGGGAATGACGGGTTGGCTGGCATGGACAGGTAGGAATTCGTTGTTCGTTCCCTAACCATGCTTGTCATAGTGCACCACTTGATACTACCTAATGTCAAAGGTATGCAAAGAAGCTGGGAAAATATGATTGTGGTGTTGAACAAGCCGGTTTTGAGCTTCAAGGGTATTTTACTCTTTTACTCATTCAACTATTTATTTTTTGTAGAGGTCGTTCTAATCTGGAAAAGGCCCACTGAGACCTCGTTTATCACTACCACTTGTATAAATAGCTCTACAATCAAATTCCACCCTGACCAGTTAGTCCCATTCCATCACTATCACCTTCAAGTTTTTTTTGGAGTGGGCCATGTACTAAAACAAATTTCGAAAATCAAATCAAAACGAATTTCAAGAGAGACGCCAATCAATTCGACCTTTGTAGGATGCACCCGCCCTCAACAACTAGAATGATCCTGGAAGGAATCTGAATGCATGGCGCACTCCAGAAAAATTGCTCGACAACTCCGATTTTCGGTGATCATTGAGGAAAAGGGAGCAGTTCTTCTAACACTTGAAAATACAGACTTTTTCAGCTTTTTAAAGTTTTCTTGCTATTTAAGAATATTAATCACTTGAAATCACCTTTCAGTTTGCTTGAGATCCTTCTTAAGAATCGGCTTCACCGTAAAGTTACGGAATTCGGGTGATGGGCTTTTCTTTTGCGGTTCGGGTGAGACGATTTCGACATCGATCTGCAAAAAAAAACGTTCAAATGACGTCGTGAGCTCAGAACTAGCCGACTGTAGAACTCACAAAGTCACTGAACGATACCGATTTACGATTGGACGAGTTCGGGCGAGTGTCCATTGCCAATAGATCTTCCAATGATGACGTATCGATGTCGGATAGTCTGTAAAGTAAACTATATAACGAATGAGCTCGGCTTTTACACAATGAACGTATGGCATGTGACGGGGGACAGCAAAAACCGTTCGCTTCATCGATTCCAATGATATCAGGGAATTTAAAAACGCTTGTGTGGTTGGTTATACATGGCCGTGAATATTTACGAGACCTTGCAGGGACTATCCTACGCTGCTATGACCAATACCCATACCATGTAATTAGGGGAAAAAACCCACATTCCACTGGAAAACCCTTGTGATTTGCGAATGAAAGTCTCTCCTAGTTTTCTCACTTCTTTCCGAAAGTGACTTCTGGCCAACGATGGNATGTCGGATAGTCTGTAAAGTAAACTATATAACGAATGAGCTCGGCTTTTACACAATGAACGTATGGCATGTGACGGGGGACAGCAAAAACCGTTCGCTTCATCGATTCCAATGATATCAGGGAATTTAAAAACGCCTATGTTATATATGGCCGTGAATATTTACGAAGCCTTGCAGGGACTTTATCCTACGCTGCTATGACCAATACCCATACCATGTAATTAGGGGAAAAAACCCACATTCCACTGGAAAACCTTTGTGATTTGCGAATGAAAGGCTCTCCTAGTTTTCTCACTTCTTTCCGAAAGTGACTTCTGGCCAACGATGGAACAACCTTCTATTTCCAGTCAGAACTAAATTTTTTTGGGGATTCCAGCACTGAGTAAAGCCGGCCGAGCAATCGATGATCATCGGGACGACAGGTGATACAGGTAATTCCGGAGAGGCGTTTTTCGCTAAAGGAGCATGGGGAAAGACATATTTCAAACAGAAAATAGGTCCCATTAGTTCTGTTGCTCTCCGGGAAATTCCAGTGCTTCCCGGGCTCACATATTTCATCCCAATTACGCTTAAAAAAACCCCCAGTAATTCAGACTCAGTGTTATTCTAAAAGCTCCTTAGAAGCTCCCGAACAACCTCAGAGCTTCCAGCTCTGACATTCTTATTCTCAGATTGACTCTGACTTCATCAAACATTTTTGTTATCTCTATAATTCGCCCTCTGAGA
This sequence comes from Haemonchus placei, assembly GCA_900617895.1. NCBI lineage: Eukaryota > Metazoa > Nematoda > Chromadorea > Rhabditida > Trichostrongylidae > Haemonchus > Haemonchus placei. The sequence continues at coordinate 14,741 of UZAF01018347.1, read as the reverse complement.
AGGATGAGAAGCTGCCTCAAGGATTATTCCCATACCAAAGATGGGCAGCAAAATGGATCTTCCCTCGTTCACTCCACTAGGATTTCAAATCCCTCGATTTTTTACGAGTTACTCGTCTAGAAACAAAAAAAAAGTCGAAAGACCAGAGGAGCTCGAAGGTGCAACACGAGATACGGACAACAGCCCTTGAGAGGGAGGAGAGCGGCTTTAAATTCACTGGTGTTAATTTATGAGGTATAAAAAACACTGGAGATATCAACACTGCTAAAAAGTTGAGATCATTCAGGAAAGGGGAAGGACAAATGGATGCCTTTCTTCTAGGAGAGCCTCGACTCAAACGAAATTGTCGTTCGTTTCCTCTAAGTGCAGTAAAAGTGACGGGAAGGTCGTTTTTCAACGTTTCGAGACGACTTTTTCTTCTATCTGCTAAAAAAACTGAATCCCCAGGGACTTATATCCAACTGCCAACTGGTGACACCCTTCGATAGAGTCAATGACGCTTTTTCAGCATTGAACTCCACCCAGGAATTATCGCCAGGGCTTCGTTCAGGTCTATAGCTAAAGAGGCGTCAGAAACATCTAGACCTCACACTAAAAAATAGGATTTTTTCGGAAAATTAGGGGAACATCAGAAAAATTTTCCATAAAATCTTGCGAGGGTTTTTTCGCTAGGAACAGCTTCAGGCTTAAGACTTCTACGACCCGCGACAAACAGAATAAACAATCATTTGTTCTAAGGAATCACATTCGGAATTTTGTGAATACGGCAAAAAAAAAAGAAAAATGCATGAAAAACACGGATAACTCACTGTTCTTTAAAGTCCGGAATTGAGCTTTCGGTTTCAGGAGCGTCTTCCAAAACTACCGCAGGTGGAGGTGAAACAGATGTGGATGTAGCTTGATCTTGCATTTCCTTTATTGTAGACTGTTCTTTGTCGTCCATTAACGGCGTAGTAACGGTAGATTTATCACTTTGTTCCCTTTTATAGGCATTGGCTTCATCGCCCCGCCCTTGGCGACATGACATGACGTCGCTAAGATCTGCCGTGGACGTCGACTGATCCATAAGCCGTTTCTCGGGTGTCAATGACGTCGGCAACTTCATTTCTAAAAAAGGATATGTTAAGAAAAGAGGGTGTGAGGTTCAGTGAGCACAACTATGGTTCCAGCCGGATACTTCTTAGCTTTTTTCTATGACCAATTACAGATAAAAAAGCAGACATTCAAGAATCAGTCCATATGATAGTTGAGAAGGAAAAGAGGCGAGTGAGTGGAAGTATTACCTGCTACGCCACAAACAGTTCATTAGGGGGCGGTGCAAACGCAAAGGGGCGGGGCAACCTCAGGCTTACCTAATCTTGAGCCTTATTACGCCCCAATCAGAACACTTCTTACCGCCAAAACGTCAGGAATCGTCTTTTTGAACCGGTGACTACCCCATCACTACCAATTGTTCGAATCAAAGGCACATCCGCCTAATCGTGCCTACTGCTTTTATTGTTCCGACTGGTCGTAAACCTCGCCCCTTCCAATTGTACTTAGGTCTAAGGACTATGTTCCTCATAAATAACGAAAGATATCAATATTAATTACTATTCATCTACTTCTTCCTTTGCTTTTATACTGCCGACTGCTCCTTCGCAACTGATAAGGACATGAATCCAAAAGCAAATAGCGAGCTTAAAAACCAAAAATTAAAGGAAGCAGATAGTATGCAAGCAGGACCATTCGGTCTGAACTGTTACTTTTTCAGTGGTAATACTAGATGGCTGTATTTATCGCCAGTAAATTGAAAATCCTGCCATATCGGACCGATGTTCAAATGAATCAGCTAGTCCTTCCCATTTGATTTATGAGAATTTTACAGTTACCGATGACCAATCAGGAAGCATTCGAGATTGTAAACAGTATAGTAACACCAATTTCTGTTTACTCCAGTACCAACAGAACAACAGGAAGCATTAAGTGCTTCTTGTGTAACGGCTCGATTTCATTCATTGATAAAATAGCAGACGCGCGTAGCGCCCGACGGATTAGTGGTGTGGGATGTGTGGACAATTTGGCAAATTGAAGAAAATTAATGCCTTTCTCGATAACAAATTCATGTCGCCCTCTCAAGATACAAACGATACGATATCAGCGTCAGAGAAATCTATATTTGTCTATACAAAAATATCCGTAAAACTATATGTTTACCCTTTCGGCTACATAAGTATCCAGCGTTCAGAAATCTACAATACGGCAAAGACCGGATCAAAGGAATAAAAATAGATTACTTATAATATTTCCTGTTTGATAATCGGCAAGCGTTAGGAAGTCGCAATTTATGATAACCCCATAACCCCCACTGTCGGACAAAGTTGCTAGTTGCAAACTTTTCTGTGTCAGCTGTACCTTCTCCGACCTTTTCGTTTCCTCAGGGGCTAAATACAAAAAGTTAGCTCAGATCCGACGTTAGTAATGTGAGCGTGGGCCCTTCTTAGTTAGTGGAGATATTACTTCCCAGATGCTCCAGTTACATTAGACGATGCATTATTAATGTCGTTTTCCTTGTTTTTCGACTTAGCCTCCAAGGCTGATAAGAAATTTATCGGCTGACGTTTCGAGGAAATCGGCTTCTTCTGCCCATCTTTCTTAAGGCTTTGAAGAAGAGAGAC
>UZAF01018347.1:0-11612 GCA_900617895.1 Haemonchus placei | reverse complement strand
TATGAACACTTGATAAATAATATAAATACTACAGGAGCATGGTATGGTGTGGCCCGCCGGCGGGCCACGCGGTCGTCAATGGGTGAATAGATACAGACCTTATCTAAACCCTCCGATCCTTACCTTTTTGAGATCACTCGGAACATACGCAAAACTCTAATTTTCGATATTCAGCTTGAGGATTCCAAACCCTGAATATCAAATCGACAAAAAAATCTATTGGAAAAAGAGAATTTCCTCACCGAACGCATCAAGTCCAGTCCACTTGAATCAATAACTGCTGCCAGTTAAATTTATCCGATGTGTTTGGAAAGTTTTCTTGTATTTTAGTAAAACTGAGCTTCTTTTCTATAACTCGGCGTATTTAATCGACGTTTCAGATTTTCAAAAACTGCGCCGAAGTCCTGTTACCGGGATGTAGTCCTCAGCCAAGAATCCCGTTTTTGACACACTTTCTGATGTGGTCATCCCAACGGACGGAACTGCACATAGGGATCATCTCCATTTTTATGACGTACTTCTGACAGAATAACACGAATTCATTATCCAAGCAGCTCCGCTTAATCTTCAGTCGTTCGGAAATGTTATTCACTTTCCGAAAACAGTAATCTGCCACTATATGCTTATTCTATCTATAGCTAGAATTCCTCCCGAAGGGATAATCTGCCGTGTATGGGACGTATTACGGATATAAATACGTATAACGCATGTGGTTAGATAGTGCTCCCAGGCAATATTGACGTGGATAAGCGATGAGCGGCTAACCAGCTTTAGATCCAAACGTCGTGGTCACGGGCTAAGTGCATCTCCATGGGAATCCGTACAGGACATGATCCAGCCTACCCGCACGCCTTACGTATCAACACTTCCGCCGTACACAAATAGCTTTGCTATGGCATGGATCGTCCTCCAGGACTCCACAAAACGAAATAGATTTACTAGCTGCCATGACAAGTTTTCTCTCCAGAGGAAGTCAAGAGCGCTTCCGCTTCTCTCCGAATTGACTATTCAATCCTGGATCAATACTCGCCCAGACCAACTAAGCCATCCATCCTCGTGAGTCGACCGATTGCTACCATACTCGGCTCGCAGGATTCTACACCGGCTGGCCACCGTAATTCATTGTCCAGGTCATTTTCCACTCTCGATTTTAAGTAAAGGTCGAATGCGGGTGCGCATCCCAGAGAGCTTTATCCCCTATCTTAGGATGAGAGACAAATGAAGAGAAGCAGGTCCCATTCCTTTGACATTATGAGCGCTTCATTTGAAACTCTCGTAGGTTGCTGACATCGATAGAATTTTCCGTCATATTCACCCAGTGCCATACCCCAACCATAACCACAGATCAGGTACATTGCCGTGACATACATGGCCAGATCACATAACTTCTCTCGACGACTAAAGTAAACACGTGCATCTTTATTATCACATCATAATTCAAGCTAATCGTTTATTAAGCCGTCTTGAGTTAAGAAAACTGCGAATTTCTGGGAGATTACCTTACCATGACGTTATATGACGTTATATATTGTATGACGTTTATAAAAAACAACCCTCAATTACCCACTTACTGGTTTCTAGAAGAAGGAATTATCTGATAAAACGGCTTAGATTTACAGATCGCGACCCGATCGTCCAGCTAAGCGTGTCTTGTTTACCTATCTTGTTGGATGATGTCAATTAGATCCATCCTTTAGTTGTGCTAAGCACATCGCCGTGACATACAAGAGCACGCGCAGTAGCTTCAAATCGTGGATTGTTAGGGTCAGCGACTTAGAAACATATGTTCGCTTGTTATTGCATAATAGCACCAGGAAGTTTTTTCATAAAGCGATCAAAACGGCAGAGAACTTCCCTCTGAGATGTACATGATAAACCTACCGTAAACCGTGGGATTAGCAGCATATATCCACTGTTTATAGATGAATGATATCAACCACGAACACCCTATCTGTGATGTCTTATGTAATCATCCATGCGCTCGAGTTTCGTGACGAGGGTAAATCCTTTTTCACGATATAGGTTAGAGAGCTAAACGGGATGTGGGAGGTTAGGAAAGAGGGGGAAAAAAAANAAAAAAAAGAAAAGAAGAAAAAAGAAGCTAAAGGAGTAGGGTTGGGAAAACGTGGCAAGGCCCATACACAGTAGGGTCCCATTATTATGCCCATCCCATCTAACAGAGCCACGACTGAGAAGCATTCAATAAAGCAGTATCTCCCACTACCAGCAAATAGGTAACCATGTGGTAACCCACAGGGTGAACTCTTTCATGGGTAGTTTCGTCCAGGAAGACGCCACACATTTCATGAAATTATGTATTCTACAAAAAAAATGTAAGTCGACACAATTCCGTGAATGCCTCGTGAAACACATTGTTGACTCAGACCACGGTAAGGCCATCGGGCTATCCAACTCGTTGTCGGGATTGTCAGGAGCGCACCACTCTCATCAACATTCTTTCTACAAACAATCATTTGGGCACTCGTGTACCCAAGCGTCTGACTGTGTTCTATGTATCAGGATTCTTGTTTGGTTACCTACGCAACAATGTAGGAGCAGAGTCAAACGAAGGTGGACTGCCTAGGCCGGAGCTCCTCTAAGATATTTACCAAATCTGCCGTTCAGAACAGGGAAGTGAGCCATAGAAACATCTTCAACAAGCTGGATATGTAAAGTATGGCCGAACCGCGACTACACCATAGATGGCCCTGTGACTGGAATAACGGCAGAAAAAGAAAAGCAGAAAAANAAAAAGGCATCCATAAAATTGACCGAATTCAGAAAGGAATTCCTCACCGAATGCGTGGCTCACATCCACTCGGCCCTCTTCTGATTCACTCCCAGACAGCTCGTCCAGTTTGAAAAATATGTTGCCTTCCGATGGACTATCAACTCCATTTCCCGTATCGATATTCGATGCAAAGGTTTCTGTTTCCTCCTGAATATGAAGCAAATTGAGACGTAAGATATTCTGTAAAAGACAGGAATCTTAAATGCTTATGTTCTGGCTGTTTGGTAAACAGCCAGAACATCAGCATTCAAGATTCCTGAGCAAAGTGGAAAAGAACGAACTTTCGAGTCAAGAATCGCTTCCTCTATCTTGTCCGATGAGGTTTCTTCTGATTCTTCAATCACAATGCCACGACCGAAAGCCTTGCATTTCACGCGTTTGGAGCCACTTGGGGGTCGATTAGCGACGGGGATCACAATATCTCCAATAGGCTCTGAGGACATGGAATCCTGCTCAGTTAGTGGAAGCCTTCGAAGGGTAGTCGGGGCTACCGAATTCCCACGCGCCGGTTCTGACAAAGTGGAGCCCTGTCGGCCTAGAGGGGATTTCTGAGCGACAACCGGTGACACCTTGTCGCCTAATGGCTCTGAGGACACGGAATCTTGAGAAGTCATCGATGGTTTGTTCGCCTGAATGAATAGGTGTCTGCCAGAGTCGAAAGTGAAAGAACGTTGCGAGTTAGGCTCCGGTGATGGCGAAATGGACGAGGCCGTTGGCGTTAGCGATATCCGGCGGTCCGTCGTGTAGTAGAGCACCACTCGTTCGATTGATGGCGTTGGTGTTCGAGCACGACGACGTGTCGTCTTACGTTCTTCCTGCTTCTCTTCGCGTTCTTTCTTTTTGAACTCTTCAGACTTGCTCGGCTCGGATTTGTTGTAGAGATGACGCCAGAATCGATCAAAGTTCTCCATATCGACCTGAACACATTCTTTTGTTATATCGCACTTGATTGTAAAACTTTTAAAAAATGTACAAAAATTATAAGGTCGAAAGAATAAGCTTCGCATTGGCCATTACTATTACGGAATGCGCCATGCACATGACTGTCATTCATGCCGCCTTTCGCTTGTGTAATACGCCCATTGAATGATGTGCTACGGTATTAAATGGGTCTATAATGCAACCAAAGGGCATTGTGATTCCAAATGGTAGTCAAATGCATGGCGCTATCCGATATACGTTCCAGTGTTATCGTTATTGTAAAACCATGGACATGAATCGGATTCTGTGATCCCAGAATGATGGAATGTCTGGTTGGGCTCATTTCAGGATTCGATACAGGACCTAGCGCTTGGTATCGTTTTCTACAACAGTACTGGCCCAGTGAAAAGCTATTTCATCTGAATCCATTGAACATTAAAGACATTTTGAGACACTGAATTCATACTGTGGAGATGGTATATTGGTGAAGGAAAGGATCAAAAACTGGCTGGTGCATGGATGGAATTCAACCGAGGCTACCCAGCACCTTCACAGACTGATTACGGCCAGAAACGATTTCCAGGAACCCTTACACCAGATGCAACTCAAATACATGGCGTAATCAATTTTCGAGTTTTGTAGGATAATTTTCACAGCTGACCTCTTTCTTTGCATCTTCTCTGGCTTGATGAAGATTGCAGTTAAATCTAAATTTAACGAGGCTCGCTTTGTCCAGATCTGAGCTAACCAGCGAGTTTGGATCGCTTTTCTCCGAAGTAGCTAATGAATCCATTCTATCCATCTCACCTTTTGGCTTCTGAAAAAAATATCATAAGCATTTAAGAAGGGGCCCAAAGCAAGGCTCCCTTTGAGTTTTCACTTACGCTCGAATTCGAAAAGATTTCGTCATTAATCTGAATTTGGACAGATGTCGGCAGTTCCTCATCACCGCCCGTTGTCGAAGTGGTTGTGTTACCAGGTGGACTAGCACTCGCGCTTTTCTCGGAACATGCCGAGACCTTAACCTAAAAGCGACTTTGAAATTTATCAAAAAAATTAGATTAAAAACTTGAAGGTATGAGCCAATCATTGAAATTTATCTCAAAATTCATTATCAACTGGGAAGCCATCGGAATCAGCTGCTGTGATTGGGAACTCGTGAAAGGCAGAATTATAGGGAATCTCAATTGAAAATCCCAATGTTTCGAATACCTCGGGCAACGGTACAGACTCGTCTGATTCTGCAACTGATGCTTTTTTAGGATCATCGTCACTGGCATAACCGGGTGATGTTGACTCCACCCACATTTCCGTACGAGATCTACGTTCCTCTTCTTCAAAGGGATCGACAAATGCGTTAACACTGAAAATGTGACAAAGTACTGAACTCGGAAAGCACTTTCCAAAGCCAAACTAATCAAGATAATGAGGAAATGATAAGACTAATGATAATTTTGCCACTGCGAACCAACTAACACCTTATTCTTCATTTATTTATTTACTTGTTAAATCAATCAATTAATTACTGCTTTATCGACTATGAAATGCGCCATGACCCCAAATTGCATTCAAAAAATTATGAAAACTTGTTTTTATCTAAGAGGCTGGCTGGATCTATTGGTTCAGAGCCCCTTACCCCAAAAGGATTCGTTAGGAAGCCAAGCGATGAAGATATCACGGAAGCTCGCCTCTGGAAATCGATGATGGAACGACAGGTGATTTGAGTGACATTCGAGGAGGCCTACCAGTCTCTGCTCAGTTTTTTATCACTCAAAGACTACGTCGAACCATTTAAGCAGTCTTTCTGAACTACAATGAATAGGGACTATCTCCAAAAAGTGAAAAAAGAACATTTCGTAGTACCTGCTCCTTCAGGGTTTACGAACATACTATGACACCCAGATTCACAGAACTATCAACTCAAGGGGCAACATAATCGAGCTCTAACCCAACAGTGGATCTGCGACTCAATCTAAAAAATTTTTACTTATTTAAAGTAGCTGTTAAAATTATCTTCTTGTAACATTTATATAAATCAGGCTGGAAAACGGGGAGGAACGGTTATTTACTCAACTAATCTCAGGATCGAATCCCTTCTCATATGACTGATTTCGAGCCCGTTCAGGTGGAAAGCACACACCAGTACATTACCCCAAATGACTACTACTCCCTAAATTTCCAGTGCAACCGGCAGTGGTTCCGCGGTTACTACACAACCCCTTCCACTGGGAGTTCAAACCTTCCCCTCCACAGCGCGCGATTGCGCGCGAAAGAATGCGATTTTCAGGGAGAAGTTACCACACACATGTGCTCTCCTCCTCGTTCCAACCGAAGAAACGTATTCTTCATTCCACAGACATAAAAGAAAATTGCTGCATCAAAAAAAGTAAAAAAGCTACTTTTAGTGAAAAACCAATTTCTAAAGTATGAGAAAACCGGCTAAGTGAAAAATCGGGGTGCTGGTAAGTTGGTAAAGTAGGCAGCATTTGAGAGAAGCAGAATTATGTCAATGAGACGAGTGATTCTTAAGAATGAGTAGCAATATTGAGCGGATTACAGTAGGTCTTCAGCATGGTAAAAAACAAACATTCCTTTATAAACGCATAATATTTGTGCTAGCACATGTTCGGACTAATTAGGGTTTTCCTATGCCTAGGATACATCATTTTTTAGCTTACCAGACAGAAAGCCAGTTGGAAAATCTCGGACCTGAAGAACTGATCCTAAGAAGGTACATTCGAGAAAACTGTTCGGATTCAATTGCGTTAACCTTGCATAATATGCGAATTTTAACGGCAACCTTGGAAAAATAGCAACTTGAAGGGAATTGTCAGCTTGTCATTACTTCGAGATCAGATTCGCCTCCTGACAACGGAGGTAGAAGTTTCTACAAGTGAATAGAACAGCGATTGAAGTTCAAGTCTCAGGTTGGAGTTTAGGTAACCGAAAGAAGGACCAAAGATCCAAATATGAATAATGAAGCGGAACGAAGCGATGAAGCGAGAAGGAATTAAGAAAAAGTAAACAGGTGACGAGATTTCCAATGAATACTTCGAGATATGCGTGAACACAATCAACATTTTGGGGAAATACTTTTAAAACGTATTCATAGCATCAGTAAGTCAGGGGTGTGGCTTAAATTGTTGCGTACAATACAAGTACAGACCCTCAATTCAGCTAATAAAAGATTAGACTATATTTCAGCTGAAATTGTTGACAAGAAGTTCAATAAGCTATACTTCGGGTCTTCTCCTAAACAGACCGTCGGAAGGGACTTCGATACTTCATACTCTCCTATCTCTTCCCAAAGTTATTAATTAGTCATTCCAAACGATAGAAGATGAGCCGCTAACGTAGTGAGTGGTATGATACCCTGGTGAAGTATGATAAAAAAATAAATTGCAACCGGATGACTGAGAAAACGAAGTGAAAGTGAGATGGGCTGAAGTGTAATGGAACGAGGAGTGTAACGAAATGAGGGCGAGCTGTAGCAAACTTCAAAAAGCATTATTTACGGCAATGACGTAAAAAATGAAAAAAGTAGGTGGACGAAAGAAAGATAATGGGAAGTTAGGAGAAATATTTGCTGCAGACGAGACCGAGCACTCCGCTTCAGCACTCGATAAATCCGTCTCTTAATTATCCACTCGACCAAAATAACTAATAATAAGGCGCAATATTTATATAGAGAGAGAAGCTGATCTGAATTATTTTGAACTAGCAAAGATTAGTGAAATCGGTGACGTCAGGATGTTTCCAAGATCCACAGGTGTGGTACGATTTACAGGAAATCCGGCAAATTCCGCCAATGTTCCCCGTGCTGCCGTGCTTCACGGTCTCTAACGGAAGTTTTTATATAATTTTTCTTATTTATATAATTGTAATCACACTGATCTATCAAATGCCAATCAGTGAAAACCGAAAATTGAACAGTAATAGCAAAAATAGCGATAATATTCGAGTTGTACGGTGTAATACTTGGTGATAATGAAGAATAATAGCTAATAATAGTAAATTGGCAGTTCAGAAGATGCTTTTTAAGGAAGAAAAGCTCACGTATGGTTTTGATTAGCGAACTGCTCCATATCGGCTGTATAACTGACGGAAGCGAAACAGCCATTTGGTGCAGTTTCCGGCAATCGGACCAAATCCAGATGCAGCCTGACAAAAAGATATTTTACATCGAAATCGAAAAGAATATTTTAATGACCGTTCGCCGTCATTAGTAGGTATAAGAGCATTCATTTGAATTAACACATTCTCTACCAGAACGGTCAACTCCAGAGCCCACGCCTTTCTCGTGTATTCGTAATCAATTCTGCCTTACTTCAACTATTAAGAGTACAAAGTTATACAAAAATAGGTTTAGATTCGTCATTTTGGCCTGACATACGCAGCACCCATAAAAGGTACGTGAATAATAAAAGTTACAATTCAATTTCCTCTATTTGAAGAAAAATCCTCGTGAGCGCCCTATACCTATGGCAACAGCGACCGAATCCATCCCTATGCTGACTACTCCAGAGGGAGAAGTTCTGGTAACATTGTGTCGATTCAACCACAAATATATAGCAAGGCAGGCAGACTTGCCAAATTCGTGAAACAATGACCGCTTGTTGTTCGATGTTCGCGCTGTTTCTGCTAATTGAAATGAATGGTGGTAACATATGATATCTACTATACAAAAAGGTAAAGTATTGTGTTCAGAAAAACAAGGATAGGGATTACCGAAGCCGTGCATAACAAGATAGAAATTCCCAATTATTAAGTAAAAATAAATGATACCAGTAAGATATCGATTGGAGACCTACCGGTCGATAATCGAAGGACGAATGGACTTTTGCACGGCGAACGAATCTTCTGGATCAGATGGTGGCAAATCGTCGGAGTCGACAATCCCTTGCTTTCCATTCACGAGTAGAGCGAAACTCGTCCGACTCAAACAAAAGATTATCAAAAAAANAAAAAAATACCGTATACAAAAATTTCTAGGGGAATAAATGTTGGGTAAAAAATGCAAAATTATCGCCGAGACAAAGGTGTCCCATGGGGTAGCGATATGAAAGTCATATAACCTTAAGTTCATCATTCGAATTATGCTATATTACAAAGATATTATCAAAGGTTATTAAATATCAAAATGCTTTTTGAAGCAGCGTCAGCTTACCTGGGTGATTCCGTGGCCATGGCCATCTCAATAGACGTCGTCAGGTCTTCAGCACTGGCTTCGGAAGCTGAACGTGACAGCGGCCGATCGATCACCAGCGGGTGAAGGTCTTCAGATGCCATCGAGTATAATGACGACGACGATGACGATGATAACAGCTGAAAACTTTCAGATAGCCCTATGGGCTCCTAACCATACATACATATAAGGAACCGATCGCAATTTTCATGAAGAAAACTTTTTAGGCGGATTCTTCAAATGAGAAACCAGAGGGCAATGTGATTGTCGAACTAATAAATTTTATAACTGTTTTCGAAGAATTCATGAGAGTCAGAAAAAAAAGTCTAAGAAAATGTAAACAACACGACACTAATAGCACATATTGCAATACCGGAAGGGTTACAGAAGACACCATCGATTCGACTTTTTCGCTATACATAAGATCTAAACGTACGATCGATTAAACTGTATTATACTTGCAGTCCAATACCTATTTGGTTGGGCTTCAACTCCATCTAGTTTCAAATAGATCTCTGACACCACAGTACTTCTGCAGTCAACGGATCCAGTCGAAAGTTCAAGCCAAACTTCAATCGAACAGAGATTGACTGCAGGTCATGAGATAACTGAGTAATGGAGGAAAATTCGTTGTCTCAACTGCTAGTTGGCCTCTAGAAATTGCTTTACGGGATGGGTGCAAATTCAGTGACCATTCGGATGGAAGAGCCATATGTACGCATAGTGTACCAAAGTGATCAACCGGGTAAATGATTTGGTGAACTTGAAATTTTGCTGTAATCAACTCTATATCCGAAATTACCTATTAAAAGCTATTTGCGGAATAAAAGTAACTTTCCTGCTGTACAGTACTTCTAGGTATCGGTCATGAAAACATAGCGCTGCCCAGTTCCTCTTTCCTCCTATCGCCCTCTTCCACACCCTCGACATTGCACCGTACTAATACCGCTGCCTGAGTGGGCTTTCACAGAAAATTTCATTTGTTGTCGTTTTTTTTTTCTGTGCATCTACGACCATCTTGGTCATAACACAATTTCTTGGACACCCATCACACGTTGTGTAAACTAGACGAACAGAAAAGTAAACAAANCCGTACTACTACCGCTGCCTGAGTGGGCTTTCACAGAAAATTTCATTTGTTGTTGATTTTTTTCTGTGCATCTACGACCATCTTGGTCATAACACAATTTCTTGGACACCCATCACACGTTGTGTAAACTAGACGAACAGAAAAGTAAACAAAAAAGTAGTAAGCAAGAAAACAAGCGGCGATGTGCAACCCTTGAAAGCCACATTCACTCTTTTATTCTCAATACAAGTCAATCTTGTTGGAGACGTCACGGTGTTTGTTCGCAGAATACATTAGCAAGTGGGAATCTATTCTTTCCCAGAATCCGAATGCCAGGCATAGATTAAATACGTCACTCATCTCATCACGGACATATCATCTTGCTACTGTTCATGCATACAGCCGTAAAGCGAGTGAATCAGTAGTCAATTTGAGTAGCAGTTAATACTAGGGTAGTGTAGGCGCTAAAAGTAGCAGTACGAGATGTGAGATCCCTGAGAAATGAAAGGAATTCTGCAAATCTTGAAATCCGAAAATTCAGATCACTATAAAGTTATTCGGGTAGTAAGGATGGGATTCAGTCCAGGAAAGCGCTGGTCAGCGTGCATTTGGGTATACTATATAGGTTGCCTGGGGTTTCCATAAGTTCCCAAGACTCTCCACTCATTAGTCAGTAACATAGAAGTAACTTCAGCTATAGCGAAAAGAATCAAATCGAAAAGGACGCAAAATTCCGAAATGTGAGTCTTGAAATTGATGATCGATAAATTCGATCGATTTTGAGCCTGTGGTAATCTCTAGAACCGCTCTGCTAAGGAGCGAAATTTGTTAGGTATGGAACTTGTAGACTGTAAGTGACGGGAAAGAAATCGATAAGTGCTGTCCATCACTCCTCCAACCGGAAATGAAGGCTTATAAACAGGAAATAAAATATTTCGTTCAACTTCCCAGGAAACATCACTACGAGGCCGAGTTTCCATGGAAATCGTAATTGACAGGTATTCGTCTTCATTCTAAGATAATTAATCGGAAAAGTGAATAAAAGTGCATTCAGAAGGATTCGAATTCCCGCAGGATGAACAGAATATATCAGTGAACATGAGCACGTAATTTTCTCGCTACCAGAGCTCAAAGAAAATTGAACGTCAAAATTCTAAGGAGGACGATTCTTCGTCACAGATTACAGTAAGAGAGGGTAGGAAGAAAATGAACAACTTTGGTTCCAAATAATGGATGCGTCCAGGAAATAGCCAAACCCCTCTGCAGCCTAGCCTCGTACTCAACTTCGCCAAAATTTCTGTGATCTCTAGTTATTGATGAATCATACAAAAAGTTCGAAAAAAGCACAAAATTGGGCGTTTATAGTTATACTATCTCGGCACGCCGCGCTCCTCGCTTATGACGATACCAGCTGGGCTGCGCACGCTAATGTGTGCACCACATGCCCACCATTATCAGATGTCGTTATCACTGGACCTTCTTTCCTCCACGGGTACTTCATTAGTTGAGAGCCGCAAACTATTGGCGGTCGGATGAGCTTTGACGTAAATGATCACCTGTATCACCTGTCGTCCCGTTGATCATCGAAATCCTCGAGCGGGCGCCAGTAACGTCTCCATTCGTCCCTGTCACGAGCCAAAGTGGTC
>UZAF01018346.1:0-34067 GCA_900617895.1 Haemonchus placei | reverse complement strand
GTGATATTTACATCTACATCGTGCCTACGTGACTTTCGGAAGGACAAACAGACAGAAAAACAGACAAACGGACGTTTGCCGTTTACATATAGTAAGGATTGTTCATCTGTTCACTGTGTGAAAATTCAACATATCTGCTCCATCGTGAATAGTGAGGTCTCAACAAGGTCAAAAAAAGACGTCCAGCCTATGGGTGACCTACAGCGGGGACAACTTCTGCCCTCCCACTGTGCACTTTTTGAGCCGTTTTTCGACACGACAGCGCCGATATGGCATTGAGTAACATAGCTTTATTCTGAAACGAAATTCCGAAAAGCAATCTTCAAGAAATTTTCATCGTGAGCTGTGCCTTCAAGAATACGTGGTCCATGCATCACAGCAGATTCATGGAATCAGTGAGTATAAAAAAGTTACGCTACGACAGATGGTGGGGGTGTGAAGACGTTCAAGTAACAGTGTGCATGTACTATATTTATTAGGTTGAGTCATAGGTCCTCGGACAAAATGATAGCGATGACTTCTAAAGATCATAACTCAGGATAGAGGAGACGGAAATGGACGCGCGTGGCACTCATAGATAGGGTATGAAAAGCTCTTCAAAATACATACCAACAAACACACATAACTGTTTCCCTTCCTGCAACCACGTCCCATGATTTCAAGCGGTCGCAACTTCTCCTCCGCAACACCATCCTATTTCTTTATCTGGCCAAGAACCCGCGGAGATCGATAGACGTATGAAGGAACTTCAAAGAAAGGGTGCTCCTGCTAGATGCACCTTTTGCAAGTGGCACACAAAGTTCACGTCGGACGACTATTACATCGAAGAAGAAGACCGTCCGGGACGCTCGGTGGAGTTGGATTAGGACGTGCTGCGGAGCCAGTTGGAAGCCGATCCGTACCAAACTACTCGCAAACTGGCAGTCACACTTGGGGAGTCAATCCTCAGTCACTCGTGGATTGAAGTCAGTCGGCAAGGTTCGAAAGCTCGGTCGATGGGAGCCTCATTCCCTGAAGCAGTATGACATGGGCTGCCGCGCCGACATGGCACTTTCTCTCCTCACGCTCAAGCACCTGAAACGATCAGGTGTATTCGTTAGTGTGTATATGGAAGAGCTTTTTATACTCTATCTAACGATGCCTCGCTTGTCTATTTTCGTTACCTCTTTCTCGAGTTATGATCTCTAGAAGTCGTCGCTATTACATTGTCCGAGGACTTACGACTCAACCTAATATATAATGTAGAATTCAATCTTTTTTCAAGTCAACAAATCTATGAGTACTAAATTCTTAAAGAAAGGAAGCAGTATAAAGACTTGGACAGGTCTCGCTTTATTTCTTTACTTCACGGACTACAGTTCTGTTTTCTATGTATTAAATATGTTCATTTTTAACTATTCTGACGCGTTCTAGTATCGAGCAAGTTTGTGATTTCTCAGAGACGTTTTAGGTAATCTGAAGCGACAAAGAGAAGTTCAATCTAGACGGACCTGGTAGAAGTGGGTATTGGAGGGATCTGCGCAAAGGACCCTTGCTTTTGGAGCGACGTGATTCCGGTGGAGGATCTCTCATGGTTTGGGGCGCTTTCTGCAGCTGGACAGCTAGGAATTGCTTTTGTTTCCTGTCGTATGGATTCCATAGAATACCAGAGAATGCTGGAGGAGCGACTTTTACCATTTCTTCGACAACACTGTCGTCGTTCATTTACTTTTATGCACGATAACTGGGCCATCCATGACAGTCGTTCCCACTGCGGATTGGATTGCAAGTAGAAATATTACAGTTCTCGAGTGGCCTGCATGTTCTCCAGACTTGAATCCAATGGAGAATGTCCGGGCAATGTCGAGAAGATCTACGACGAAGCAAAGCAGTAGAACACAGTCGAAGAGCTCAAACTGTCCTTCCTCGACGCTTGGACAAATTTGGATGCCGATTTGATAGATAGCTCGGTTGAGAGCATACCAAGACGCATTGCTGAAGTGCTTGCGAATAATGGAGGACCAGCCCATTATTAAGAAATTGTAACATCCACTCTGTCGTAATAAATTTTTTCGTTAAAGAATGTGTAGTCACACTCATGAAAAGGTGAGAATACCTTCCAAGGAAATTATTTCAACTATTCTAAAAAGAAATTTCTTAACAAAATCTGTACTAAGTTTTCCCGTTATGAGGAATCTGGTGGTTATGACAGCACTTCCAAAAGTGCGCTGCAAGCTTGGAACTGCAGAAATTTAGCTTGGCCCTATATTTATTTATGAAACGCAGTGTATGCTCTAGATAAACATATCAAAATTTCTGCGATTCGCTCCATTATGAAAAAAAATTATGAACGAAAAAGCGTAGAAGCGTTTGGAGACTTATGAGCGCTACTGGGCGTACATGTTCTTGTGTAATCGTTTATGTTGAGCACTCACCTGAATCCATATTGACAACTTTGTTTAAAATATTGTTTGACGATTTGAAAGATCAGCAAATCCAAAAATACGTTATGTATACAAGTCACACTTAAAATGACCCATTCAACTTTGCATCTTTCCATTATCTGATAGAACATTGCTTTTAAAGTTGTTGATATTGCCTTGTATATGATGGTAAGACATAGATAGATAGATCATCCAACGTCGAGCAGGCGGAGCAAATGATGGCCGAATTCGACAACGCTTGTGGAAACATAGGATTAAGATTGAATTAACGATGTTCCTGCGAAACGATTAGTATCTGATGCTCCTTTCACGCTGAATGGAAGGAATATCTCTGAATGCTCCAGCTATGTGTATATAGGTCCGAAGTCAACATGATTAGCGACCTAGCTTCGGAGCTGAGTAGACGGAAACGCGCGTCGCGGGGAGCATTTAGGAATATCGAAGGAGTAGTGAAGAAAACGAAGAACATCCGGCCGCTTACCTTTTCGATACTGCCGTCATTCCTGCATTGACATACGCCTCAAAGGCTTGGACTCTACAGATGAGCATGCAGTTAGAGTCATACAACGCGATGTGGAAAGGACGATGCTTGGAATTTCCCTATACACGCAAGTGCAGAAGGGAATCCGGAGTTCCGAGCTCCGTCAACGAACGAAGATCAGGGATGCCGTTGAATACGCCAAGAAATCGAAGATCAGGTGCGCCGGACACGTCATGCGACATAGTGGTGACCGTTGGACCAGGACGGACCGACGTACTGGACCCCACGGGACGTCAAGCGAACACCAGGACGGCCGATAACGAGATGGTCAGACTTCTTCGCGAAAGCTCTGAACGAAAGGAATGTTTCTCCCAGAGTCCCTCGAGCCAGTACGATTCACTGGACTATTCTGGCTCGCGACAGGGACAAATGGAGACTTTACTGACGCCCGCTCGAGGAGATCTATGATCAACAGGATGACAGATGTTACAGTGATGATTGTAAGGCATCATCATCAATACAAACTCCACGGACATTTCTGATGATTTTTTTATTAGGATTAATGACAACAAGGAAATCAACAATAGACATTCGAAAGAAAAAGTAACAATGAAAACTGCACAAGTTTCTAATTTGTATCCCGTTTCACAATCATACGCAGTTGTTTTTTCTTGGCTTTACGCAACTTCGCCGTATTCCTGATTACCTAAAGATACACACGACTAGAAAAAAAAATATAGGCTGAAGTTTTCTTTTGAGTTACCGGATACCTCAAAAGTTTAGAAACTAGAAATAGTCAGTATATACCTGAACTACTTCGCCCTTTCTTTCATTTTCTAGACGACGCTTCTCCTGCTCTTTCTTGCGCTCAATCTTCTCCTGCAATACAGAAATAACTGGAACCGACAGCAAACGCGAATGTTGCCCAGTTTTACTGGTGATCTACCTGTTTTTCTTGGAGTTGTCGATCACGAATTTCCTGCTGAAGTAGCTTCGCCTGTTTCAATTTTGCTTTGTCGGCCATTTTCTTTTCCCATGATGACTTCAACGGTTTTACTTTAACCACGGCACTGTGCCTAGAAAGACTGCCATGTGAAACTTGTAGTAAATCGTGATCATCAGTCAAGCACTCGTTCCTCCATACTTCTTGCATAAATTCAGGAGTAGAAACAATTGAGATATCCTCTAGCCTTATAAGATTCACCAAGAGTGCCCACTGCTGATCTCGTATTACATTGTTCCATTATTCAGCAACTTTTCAAGGCAACCTATCAGAATTTGAGTCACTGATTATCGACAAAAGCATAAGCGATTCCAGCAAACAACCTTATAGGTCTCAACATTCGCCAACATATATGTACATTCGCAATTCGGAAAACGTTACTGATGTTAAAACCGTAGCCACGAAGGGTTTCGCATTCATAGCTAGCAGAGGCACTTCTAGAATGATTTTGGGNGAAACACTCCAATAATGTGCACGAACTGATTGATTAAGTCATGTGACATTGACTATGCGTGACTGCGCCGAGTACTGAGATACAACAGAACTGCCTCCCCTTACGAAAAACAACAAACATGTTTTGTCTTTCCTTTACTGCGTTTGCCATACATACCCTTGACTGGAATTTCACAAAAAAAAACCCACCAATCATATGAAAAAACATATGGTAGAACTTGGCCATAGCCAAGATATCAGCAGGTCCGGACCTCTGTGGATAATTGGTGGCTATAAACATACGTGAGTCGGTTATTTACTCCTATACATGCAAATGGCCAAGTGTGGCTGTTGGTTTCTTCAGAGTGTGTCGGTGTGTGCGTGTCTTGTAGAACGGTCTGGATGCGCGTGCACGTTCTACAAGATGTTCGTGGGTATGAACTTCAAGTACGAGGGAATCCCACCCAACAAGTCATGTCGATTCTACCAACACCGAACGAATGCTCAACTTCGAAACGATAGAGTAATTGCGACTTATCGGTCACCCAGACGCCGTCAGCTGGTCGTGAAGTCACGTGCATCAGTTCTCACTATCGGAGCTTACATAGTACTACGTATAACAAGAGGTCGCCTCTGATGTACGCACTTATTCTTTTTACTCATACTCGGTGCCGCACCTAGAAAGCCTTAAGGATTGTTTTGAACCAATATTGTTTCAATTAGCCAAATTGTGCATTTAACGTCAGTGTCACAACAAGCACTGTCATGTCATTCCATCAGTTTCCTAGCCAAAAGTTCTTTTATATGAAAGCATTACTGCCTCCCAGTTTCCTCAATGTAGCATACATCGCATATGAAACACCGCAGCTCGTCAACCGCAGATCTATATGCACGGTCTATAACTTATCCATACGCGTATATCACGTAGTTTTCAAAATAGGTTGTCAACTGAGGAAGGTGTTTTTGTCTCTTGTTGAAATCTTAGCTTAAACGGTTCATAGCAGTCAACAAGTGTTATGGTCCGTGTTAATGACCACCATCACCGACCAATCTCAATTGTAAAATTCTTGAAGAAGTAAGCCTATTCCAATTACCTACATACTTCCGGACATTGGGTCGATTGAATTGAGAACTTGATTCAAATACATTATACTACGTCCTTCCATCCAGTGGGAAATGAATATGCAACGTGGAATCCAATAATACTCAATAATACATGCGAAAAACACTCTGGCCTGCGTAGAAGTGCACCTACAATGGATGCGCCCAGAACGAAGAGAATTAAGCAGGATTCTGAACTCAGCGAGATCGACAACGGAAAGCAAATCCGGATCAAACTTTGGGTATCACCTTTATACAAATAATGGTCGACGACAGCTTGCTGAAGCTTAGAAATGGAGAGAGTGGTGGGGGAGGGGAGGGTGAGCAGGAGTAGAATAGGGCACCATGTACCATGATCCGGGGAAACTACGGAGCATTTTTGCAGGACCATTACACGCATCTGCATGCTTGACCGAGTGCGCATTATGTGAACCGTGGCTTTCTATATGAAACTTCACTTTCATACGACATTATTCCACACATGCGCATGATGGGTAAGAGTTTCGGCAGTTGGCTGTTGGCCATCAAAAGCCTAATATGTATGCAATACCGAATTTCTGGCACTTTACACAAGTATGTTGAGGCAGCTTCTGCAGTGAATGAATTCCTGAACAATGAAAACATATCTGTCAAACAAATTTACCTCGCATTGCGTGTATTTTTCCACCATCGGCCCGACTTCGGCAGTCCTTTGATTTCTGCTGTCGTCTTCGATTCTTCTTTATCACTGAGTACTTCAGAATCGTCAACTTCCATGATCTAAGAAACTTACATATGGGATCAACAAAATGAAAAAATCAAAAGATCAAAAATAAATGGCTGGGCATCGGTGTTGCGGAAAAAATCTCAACCAAGTGGTGTGTAGTCTGCATTACAGACTTTATTTTTCAAAGGACGGCTAACACGTTCAAGTGGTGGATGTTCGGAATCTAAATCAGTCCTTGCGCGTGTAATCGGACCACATCGAGAGGGCATCGATCTTGTTCCTCAATGTTTTTATCTGTAGACAGTGAGAGACGATCGTTTAAATGTTGAGGTATCAATAAATGCTCGGGGGCGTCCAATAATCGAGGTGGCCCAGTAGCTCGTGGACGAGTTCGTCCCGTTTCGTTCCTCACTCGTGTGCGAGTTTTCGAATGTCGCAGAATCAGAGCTGCTTCATCCAGATTCGCTTGCTCGTGGCATTGTTTTCCTTTCTTATTTCGCCTTCTTGACTTTTTTCCTTTTTCTAAGATCGTTCAGACTGGTGTTGTTTGTTGTGTGGCTTATTCCGCCCATTTCGCATGCCCTCATATAAGTCAGAGATTGTAATGAGGTTGGACTGCACACTTTCATATTTGGTTATGCCAGCTGTATCCCTCTCTTAGCTCAGAAATTTTCAACTAACATCAAGAGGATAGATTTGTGTTTTTTCGCTTCTCAAAATGCTTTTACGTACTTCCCCTTGGTTGTAGCACTCTTTCACTTCTCATACTTTACAAAAGTTATCGGTTCTTTAGTATGGGCACACTTTTATTCTATTTTCTGATGGTTCCGAAAAGTTTTGTGCGTTTATTTCACTTTGTGATTGCCGAAAAATGATTGAGCTCCTTTTATAGGTTGAACTTACGGCAGGATGGTGCGTGTTATTATTAAAGGAGGTGTTTGGCGTAACACAGAGGTAATAACGATTTTATTTTGCTCCGTAATGGTTTTTTTATTGCGTGTTTCCAGGATGAAATTCTCAAAGCCGCTATTATGAAATATGGGAAAAACCAATGGAGTCGTATTGCGTCTTTACTTCATAGGAAATCAGCAAAGCAATGCAAGGTTTGCTCACTACATTTGCATTTTCTACATTTATTCATGCTAGACGCCCTTAGAGAGACTATCCGAGCGGCTACACCTCACAAACTCACCCTGGAAATTAAATTATGTTTCCAAGAGATGTGTTTCTTGGCATTCACAGAAATTTAATGTATTTATTGATGCGAAGTAGCTGGGGATGATTTTTTTGATTGCTGAGATAGGATCAATGCCGAAGGAATGAAAACTAGATTTCGTTGCACCTGTATCTAAAGCTTATCGATGTTCCCAAAGAAGTTATTAATTTGCGCTGAAAGCTTAAGGAGACGTAAGGCATACGGATACGTTTGCCTTGTTTTTTTCCATTTTGCTCTCGATTCTCCTCCTTATTGCTGATGTTATTAGTGATTTTCTCTTAGTCAAACGGAAAATTTTATCGATCATTACTTTTTATACTGAGTGGGAGGGGGCTGCCGAAGTTCTCCAGTTGCATCAGGCTGTGTGAGGAAGGCCTAGTTTTGGTTGTGTCGTTGTACACTTTGCTTTTGTAACTGTAAGGGAGCATAATATTACAGGCTCGATGGTTCGAATGGCTTGATCCTGGAATAAAAAAGACGGAATGGTCTCGAGAGGAAGACGAAAAGCTGTTGCATCTCGCCAAATTGATGCCGACGCAATGGAGAACGATTGCTCCAATTGTTGGAAGAACTGCTGCACAATGTCTCGAAAGGTTTGCATATCTTGCTTTGAGAGCTTTCTTTTTACTCACAAAAGTNAGTTGAGATTTGTCGCAAAAGTTTCAACGAGAACATTATCTTCATCGAATGAGCTTATGTTTTTGAGGTATGAGCACTTGTTGGACGAGGCACAAAGGAAGGCAGAAGGATTGGATGATGAAGCCACAGAGGCCAAAAGGCTTAAACCTGGAGAAATTGATCCTACCCCTGAGACGAAACCCGCTCGTCCGGATCCTATTGATATGGATGATGATGGTTAGTGATATTTCGTTGGTAGTACAGTTTAAGAGAGGTGTAAGTGTTCCTTTCTGAAACATTCTCCTTCTTTCTGAAAAACTCTTCTAAGTAGTTAATAATTGTACAACTTATGTCACTAGATGCAGGAGCTGTGGTTGAAGAAGTAGAAATATACATATGTATTTATTCATCTTCTTTTCAGAGCTTGAGATGTTGTCAGAGGCCCGTGCAAGACTTGCTAACACCCAAGGAAAGAAAGCTAAGCGAAAGGTATAGTTATGTGCTCTTGTTTCATTTGTTGCCAGTTGGCTATGATCTTTGATTGAAGCCATGGGTAACTAAATTGTTGCTTGGTTTTTGGCTTTCATCTCAATAGTCAGAAGGTTCCGGAACCCCGTTGTGAATTTCGATTTCACAGTTTCACCGGCTCAGGTTCACGTCTTGTCCCCAATGCGCATTTGACCTCTCATTCGTCACTTCTTCCATCACCCACAGACATCATAAACCGATAATGCAAAATTCCAGCTCAGGCTCTGCATCGTGAATTCTTTTCCTTTGTCAGTTTACATCACGTTTTCCAAATGTTGACGGTCTTAACAGAAATATGAACTTTTACTTCACGCTTTAATTACCTTTCACTCCTCGCCTACTACGAATGTTTCTTTCATTGCTATCTATTTTGCCCGTTTCGAAACATTTTTGATCGTAGTATTTAGTTTCTGTATTAACTCCGTTCATCTATTCCCTATTCGCGCTGCACGCCTACTAGGAACATTCGCTTGTTTTTCGTCTATTAATATCTTTTCCCCCCGGTTTCTTGATCATTTTTGAGAATAGTAATGAGTTTTCGATCATACGACCAACCCTATTGGCGCAACCTCGTCTGTTACAAACATTTGAACACTATCGCTGATCGTTTGCTTATATCAAGCGTTGTACCATGTTCTTTTATATTTTTTAATTTTTGAAGTAAGCGCCATCCAATTGAGAAAATCCATCGTCTTTCGTAGGCTCAGGCATAAGCTACATTGGGCTCACCTGTGCTTGATAGCTATACCTTACCCACTTCAAGCGTGTGCTCCAGGTGTTCTGGCAGGATGACACAGGAAAGCAATGTACTTCATACAAATATATGTATAGACATGCTGTACGCACTATATACCAAAATTATGTGGACCCCTCGAGATATGCGCAGGGGTTTATCTGAAATACTGTTTCGCTATGAAACCTTTCTTGTTCAGTTTTTCTTTAGCGATAGATTGTAATTGTCTGTTGGCTAGATAATATCGTTTTATAATACTATACCAAAGTTTTGCTGAGTTCAATTTTTTTTTTATTTTTACCCAAGTATAGGACACCTAGGCTCATTTAAACTTCGGCGCCATCGACTTCTGATCGTACACATATTTCTGTTTCCTGTATTGTGCCCATATTCGAATTTGGAGTCGTTGAGCATTTCTTCGTGTAAAGTGCGATGAATCGTCGAGGAATCAATTTTTGTTACTCTAGGCTCACAATAATCCATTCTAGAGTTGAACTCTTTCTTTTAAGAGGGGATTTGTGCCCTTAAGTAGTGATAGGCAGTCTCACCCAAGATTGCCGCCTCAGAGAAGAACCCCCTATTCAGAAGAAAGCCTCCAAATACTTTTAATTCTTAGTACAAAACAAAAAACTACTATCAAGATTAGTTTATTTAGGCTCGCGAGCGCCAGTTATCAGAAGCTCGTCGATTAGCGTCATTGCAAAAACGTCGTGAGATGCGCGAAGCTGGATTACTTGTACGAAGGTTCAGGCGGCTAAAGAGAAATCAGATCGACTATAGCGGGGAGGTATGTCATTTAAAGGTGTTTTGCTTGACGGGTTTCATAAAGGAAAGCGTTACTCACATCAGATGCCACTTTATTATCATAACAAACACTGCAGATACCGTTCGAGAAAGCCGTTCCGGCTGGTTTCCACGATCCATCTGAGGACAAAATAGACACAAGCGACAAACATCAGAGGGTAAGGTTTCTTTTATTGATATGGTACTTTGTAATTTAGAATTTTAACTTTATTACAGGCAATAGCTGATCACGAGAAACCACGTCGTATGGAAGTAGAAAACGAGCTTCGTAAACAAGACAGGGAAAAGCTGAAGCGGAAGAAGTATGGAATTTCTAGGGAAAACGCTGCAATCGTGTTAAAGTGATTGTTTAGGCCCGAAGATGAGCCTGAATCAGTTTTCAAGACCAAAGAAAAGAAGAGGAGTAAATTAATTCTACCTGCCCCTCAGATCAGTGACCGTGAGATGGAGCAGATTATTAAGATTGGTCATGCTAGTGATAGCGTTCGACTGTATGCGGACGGAGGTGCGACAAGGTAAGCGCTTTCCGATTACGTCAGTATGCTTCTGACTTTAAAGTTAGACATTTCAACTCTTTTTTAAACATGGTGTCAGAATTGGTATTTTCTGAAGTTCCGATTGCAGCTCTCTTCTCACTGATTACGCAGCATCTGCCCGTGCAAATGCTGTCGCTGCTCGCACTGCCCGTACACCCTTAGCACGTGATAATGTTCAGATGGTAAGTAAATTTCAGGTACTTTCATATTTACAGAATTTCCGCAAATCAGGGAGCAGATATTGCATAGTCTTTCTAATGACGATGTAAGTTAGTGTCGAAAGTGTCTATTTCGTGCGTAAGTGCTGCTCAGATCATGTTCCGCATTGTTCGCTCAAAGGCGCAAATTTCGATAATATATGATACTCAGTTCAAATGGAATAATGAAAGTAATTTTATGGAATAGTGCAAAGGCTGGGCTGCGAAGAAAGCGCGAGCACAGTGGATTATAAAAAAAAGCTCTAAAAAAGAAGTAGAAAAGGGGATTGCGCGAGATTACGACGACAGAAGTGTCATGGAAGAGCATTGAGACGGGTTGTCAATTGCGTGTTGTACGATGAGCCAAAAGTTGGCTTACACTTTCGCCATGGGTCACGCGTATTTTGAGTTTTCAACATGCGTGCTCCATTGTGAATGAAGCTGCCATGAAAAGGCGGTGATAACTCGGCTACTTTTGGGTGCGCACGTCGGCTAAGCGGGTTTTGTAAACTTTGATCTGTCCTTTCTAGGAAGTTTCCCAATTCGACAATTTCCCATGCGCTGTCCTTGGGGGCCGCAGGTTATCCTAAGGAGATGACTCGGAAGCAATTCAATCGTGGACGCTGCCTTTAAGAGGCCCTGTATTTTCAATAGGATTCTGGCTTTGATTTTCGTGATGAGGAGAAGTGTGTAGGTCCTTTACGTGTTCGAACGATGAGTTAGTTACTACCAAATATCCTCGACAAGGCGAGAATTATACTGGGATATAAGGTGCTAGGGAGGATTAAAATTGCTAAGATTTTAAACAGTTATTTGCTGCACAGACTCTTGGTCGTTTGGGGATTCGCATAGGGATAGTTTTTCTTAGTAAAAGTTGTTCTCGACATTGCGCTTCGACGTTTGATTGGATTGCGCAATTGTATGGGGCAGTAGGGCGTAACTACAGTAATCGGTTATTGCTAACATCTTATGTCAGACTAACACAAAATTATAGAAGGTGTTAAGGTTGCAGCATCCTTAGTTCCTAATACTGCATTGGATCTCATCGGGTGTCAATGTCATGTCATCTGTGAATTTTTCTCAAGTCTGAGCTGCTAAGGCCCTGATACTTCAAGAAATGGTTGGATCGGTTGCGCTTTCACAATCGTCTTGACTTCCTTCTTCCAGTTGGAATTATGTTCTCGTATTAGAAACAGTACGGTGAGAAATAGTACGGTAAAGATCCTGTGTGTTGGGCTGGGGAGAGTATTGAGCTGTTTCTCATTATTTCTGCTTCGATTTTTATTTGGCATACAATTGAATTTATCTATTAGCACGCCGAAATCGAGGTTACTGAGGAATCTGCCCAGGCTCTCCAGTTTTTCACGGCTTTTTACGGACCCAAAGTAGCTGTAAAAACAGGGCAGAAACTAGGCATCACCGTTATTCTCGGACAGCGTCAATAATTCTGAAGACGATTGGAGTAAATGTTACCGGAGACAATGTGTGTCATGCATGGGAGCAGCTCGTAATAGAGCATTTGAATCACGAAAAATTAAACCGGACACACCCTGGGGTGGGAAGAGGAGGCCCGATTCGGCCTCCGTTACCAGGTTTTTTCCTAGGAGAGGCCACAGGATGCCAGGCTGTGTGTTAGAATCGTAGAGGATCCATTTGTCATGTCCAGTAGTCAGAACTTCCAGAAATTCTCTGGATAGTAGAGGGACCATCGGTCAGCCTTTGTCTGTAGCCGAGGTTTTGAGACGATTGAGGGCTGTTCCACAGATACTTCCATGCCGCATAGCAAAACTGAGCCATTTGCCTCCGGTGGCCTATTTGCAGAAATCAAAAGATTCTCGAAAGGAGTAGAATTGGGGGTTGGGCAAGAATGTGACGACAGAATTTGCATGGAATAGGTGGACGAGCTGTCCAAATGAGTGTGTCATTGCGTATAGCTGGCTACAGTAAGTTCACAGCGCGCAAAGTGTGCGTTCCAGTGCGATTGTCGTAACCTCTACAGCGTCGACGACGCCGTGTGAACTCGTCCGCCCATGGGTGTGCTGTTTGGTGGCCTTAATACGCTCATCTAAACCGTTTTTCGACCCGTAAGCGTTCCTTGAGCTACCTTGTGAGAACACAAGTTCATTTTGGGAGAAATCACAGGAATCGTTCTTGTGGCAATCTGTGCCTCTAAAAAAATCTAGCTGGGGCGAATATCGATTCCAGCAGTAGTCCCGCTGCTTAACCCTAGGTCTGGTCAAAACCGTTTTTAGCTGGTGTGGAAGAATTGGTACCTTATACCATTAATCACCCCATTAAGGAATTTGTCAAGAGGTTGCATTGAAGCAAAATGCTTCACATTAATCATCTAGGGATAATAGGGCAGCCCCGACTATTTCTGTATTCTTCCGTCGCTTATAAGTTTGCTTCTTTGCATTTCTACAAGCTTTAGGTATCTTCTCCCCACTGATTTCGTTGACGGGGTCCTCCATCAACGCTGGTATCGGAAATTAGATCGTTGACGGGTGTTGTTTTAGTTTGATTTGTTGGTTCTGTGGCGGTAGGCTTTTTCAGTCAGCAATGTGCCGCTGCAGGCTTTTAGTGATGAATTCAAGATAGGAACAGCTCTCATTCTGATTTGCATAACATCTCGCTGCCACAGTGCGAGCATGATACGTTTGCCAGTTGTCTTGTGAATGCGTTTGCAGATTCAGCACATTCCGTGGTGTTCGATGTGATGCTTACCATCTGGACATTAGTTTGCGACCGGAACCAGCGGACCGCCCTTGAAGGAAGCATTTCAAAGGCACGAAGTCTTCGTAGAATTGAGAGGTGTATGGACACGTTTGATCACAATGCATGTACGCGACTGATTAGAATTTCATAGTACGTAATGCGCTGCTCGCCCTATCCGCTCCTCCCACAGACGTTATTTCCAGTAGGTCAGCCCCTGCAAGTGCTTTCAGTTTCTTTCATGATGCATTTTTCAAGATCTCCTCAGATTTACGATTCATGGCTGTGGTTTTACGTTCGGTCCACGGGTACCGTAAAAGCTTTGGCGCCGACTGGCACATTCTCGCAGTTGGTTTTATATCGAATTAGTAAATAGCAAATTTGCAACCCTTGATAGGACCTACGAATGGTCATGCTAGGTTTCAGTTGAAACTTTTTTTCGGATCTATGTGCGCGGTTACAGTAATTTATTTGGTTTCGAATTTTTCCACTTCCTAAATGTGAGTGAATCGCTTCAGAAACTTGTGAAAAGGGTGATTCGTTCACAGGGGCTATTAAGTGGTCGCTTTTTGAAGACGAAGAACAAACGCAATGAAGAACTTTACTTCTTCATGACGTCCTGGTCAGTGATGACCATTGATTTCCTTGAAAGGGCCTTAGTGAGTTTGGCGAGTGATCCTTGCTTGAGCGCATGGTGTACGAGTCTATTCTTTATGTCACTTATTCTTTTTGTTACTATTCAGAGCCATAAGATAGTCAGTTTAGTTAGGTCAAGGAAAAGTTGATTATTAGTAAGTTTCTGCGCATCCCAGACTAGTGCTGGGATGCTTAGAAGACCATGGTGACGAACATCACGAAATTTGAAGAATACTGACCAATAATAACACTCAGTCCTCCTTCGCTTTTTTCATTTCTTGTAAGGGTGAACTGAGTAAAAGTACTTTGGCGATGGCGAAACTGGAGAGAAAGTGTCGACTCTATAACAATGCTGCTTCTTCCTAATCCCCGGATCCAACTTTTTTTCTTCTGCTTAACATCCTAATGGAATGGTTTGTAGAAAAGCTTGAGCACCACGATCCAGTTAGTGGCAATGAGAAATGTGCTGATGAGCTGGTGATTGGATTCGAAATGGTCCTGAATGATTGGTGTGATCTTCTTCGACCTCATAGCCTCATTTTGAATTTTGTGGGTGACAGTTATGGTGTGCTGTGCTCCCTTCACACAGTGTTTGATGAACGTAGCACAGGAAGAGCGAGCTCGCAGCCACGGCGTGACAGGAATAATAATGAACGGCCGCGGATAATTCCATTTTGAGAGCGACGCTCGTTTCCAACCAAACAAGCGGATTACGGTAGCTACTGGGATTGCACTATGGTCATTGACTGCAGTAAGCGCACATAACGATTAAGTGGCTAATTAGGACTAACCGCAGGTTCATTCATGATGATGAACTCCTAATTGAACTGGCAAGAAACTAGTTGCCTGTTGGTTCTGCCCCTAAGCTTACGCCATGAAAATGTTTTCACCTAATTTTGTTTCTTTTTTAGGAAGTTCAAAACATCCTCGCTCTACAGAATGTAGACACGCCGTTGAAAGGTGGATTGAACACTCCTTTGCAAGAAACCGACTTCTCGGGAGTACTGCCCACTCCACGCGTTCAAGCTACCCCAAATACTGTACTCAATGCTGTGGCAGCCACTCCAGCCAGCACCTTTGGAGGTAATTGTCGGATCACATCAAGTATGACTGTGTTTTTGTTTTGATTTTGTCGTTTTCAGCGACACCCAGCTCCGTGGGCTCGTTCACACCTGGAGCGGGAGGTGCAACACCCGCATTCCGTGATCAGATGGGTATCAATGAAGGAGGAGCAACAAGTGGAATAGAAGCTCGAGCAGAGCTGCGAAGAGCACTAGCATCTCTGCCAGAACCACGTAATGACTACGAAATTGTTGCTCCTGAAGGTGAAAGTGAGGAAGCTGACGAGCAAGAGGAAAATGGAGAGGAATGGGTCGATGATGCGGCTGATACAAAAGAACTCCGTGCCAAACAACGGGCGCTTAAGAGACAGCGAGAGCTGGCTGCTAGATCTCAGGTATGGTCCCGTTACTATGTTCCATGGGAATCGGTATGAGCAGCACTTTTTTGCCAGGTCATCCAACGCTCTCTTCCAAAACCATCAAAAGTCTGTGACGCTGCTTTCAAGCCTTCATTGAACAGAACGGAAATGGCCAGGGTATGTTGGAATTATGTGGTCCTTTATGGAATGCTATTTTAGCAAGCCATTCATCAATCTGTTATCTCATTGTCGTCGTCTGGGTGAAAGTGACAGATTGCATGGTGGTGGGCTGAGGACGTTGTCAAGAGCACGTCTTCTTCATTATGACAAAGTGTTTGAAGATGGTGGTTGGTGATACGCTGACAGTATGTCATGTAGCACAGCTGCCTTCTGATAAATTAGTCCACACATCATGCAGGTTACACGTTCGCCCAACGAACAGTTTTGGTCTGAGATTAAGTTCCAACTCCTTATAGGCGGATGATCTAATCAAAGCAGAAATGGCCCGCTTAGTGGCTTGGGACGTTCAGGATCAAGTTCCTAGTGAAGTTTATGATGAATCTGCCATCAAGGCTGCATCGGAAATGATTACGTATGTTTTCGGTCCCATTTTCTTCATAGTATTTGGGACACCTTTTTTTTCTACTGGGAGTTTCAGGAAGAACTGTGATGATGGTCCCCCATTGGACGCATCGATGTGGGCTGTCATAGAGCAGTGTAGTTCAGAGCTGGTACAAAGTCGTGGCAAATTCACAAGAATTGCTGTATTGTCTCGAGGAGATCAGATTGAGGCGTTACATTCACAATTTCAAGTTAGTCCATCGTCTTACCGTCTTTTTACCGGTCTAGACTTAGGTTTCCTGCGGATATCACTGATCATTGCAGATCTATCGTGACTGGATGAACGCAAGAGCAAAAAAGACAGCAAAGTTGGAGAAGAAACTGAAAATCAAGCTGGGTGGTTATCAGGTTTGTTGCGTTTACTATCAGTCTAGCGTTCGAAGACCTTTTTGAAGGTAGTCCGTCCATTCAGTGCGTCCCGTTTTGACTAAAGATAGTGGATATAGCGAGCGAAGAAAGGGTTTAAGAGCTCATGCTGTTTTATTAGACCCTGGATGTCGGCCAAGTCTCATGACCGTAATTTATGCGCGAGCAAAATGCAGGGCAGGAGTACCACC
This sequence comes from Haemonchus placei, assembly GCA_900617895.1. Taxonomy (NCBI): domain Eukaryota; kingdom Metazoa; phylum Nematoda; class Chromadorea; order Rhabditida; family Trichostrongylidae; genus Haemonchus; species Haemonchus placei. The sequence continues at coordinate 17,343 of UZAF01018346.1, read as the reverse complement.
AACGATTGCGCATTTTGTATGTAAATTTGATTAGATCTCCCCTAGCTCGAGAAGCAGTACGGCGCTGCAGTCAAGGATCATTTGGGTTAGATGTTACTTAACAGCATTAAAGCTCTACCTGGCAGTCCGGTGGGAAAAGAGTAGGTAGAACTTGTAAGAGAGTTGTTAGGTTAAGATTTGTACATCTTTCGACCTATAAATTATGTATTCATACCTAGGATATTGCGTAGATGTGCGGCATTTACGCCACTATTAAGCATGATGTGTCCATGTTGTCGGTGTCGATTATCTGAAGTGGGCTGGGAAACTTGTTCACCGTATCTTTGGGTGTGAGATAACTGGTATACTTCTTATGACCAGCAATTCTAGTCGATGCCCTCATGAACAAAGCTACTTCACTTTGAACAGCGGCCGAATCTTGTGATTTCTTTACCACCTGGGTGGTTGAATCAGTGGGTGCGGATCGGGATGACTTGAATGAAAAAAGACCGGGAAATACTTAACAGAGAATGGGATCCTAAGGCTTTCTGACAACTGCGATCATTTTGGGCTGCTAATAATTGTCCTCTAAGCGGGATTGTGTGGTAACATATGCCCGAATAAATTTCTTCTAGAGCGCTGCACCTTGCTAGATATTACAGCGGACGTACAATTTCTAAGGTGTTTTCAAAATTCTGTATGAAATGAGACACCTGTAATCCTTCGAAAACGTGGATGAGACAGGCCCTTGAAAATTTCTTCGAGGCAGAATGGTCAATAGTAATCGATGGCATGTTATGAATTTGGTGTTACTGTGCTGCATCGTTTGTGCTTCGAAATTTTCATGGTACACTTTTTTCATCGTGGAGTTTCCGATTTCCTGAAACTGCCTTTACATTTTCTTTTTTTTTTACCATAAATGCATTTGAATAAGATTGCAATGGTCGTTACCAGCTTGCAGAGTTTCAGTTTAAAAATATCTCTTGGTAAATAGACTCGGAGGTTTGTGTTGGCCATCCCTCTAGTAGCTGTAGGACGCAATCGTTGCGAGGTTTCTCCTTTCTTAGTGCTCACTCAGCAAGGTCCCGTACGAGGAATTTTGACCTCTATACGACCTTAGTAGCTGTCTGATTTACAACTATTCCTATTGTGTTTGGGGCCGTTAGTCAAAGACGGACATACGCATAGCTAAACATAAAACATGACCGTGTAATGGTAAATGCTTCAAAAATGTGATGCCCCCTATCAGAAACGATCTCGATACTATACTGGTTATTTCAGGCCATCCATACAAACTTGGCTGCGAAGTTAGCCGAAGTGCGCAATGAACTTGAAATGGCAGCCATTGAAAAGGAGACTTTCAGGTGAGCTCAAAAGGGTTTTCGGAAAACGTGAGGGAAGGTACAGATCTCATGTTTTTGTAGACGACTTTCTGAACATGAAATGAAGTCAATCAACAAGAGAGTGTCTCGCTTGCAACAGGAAGTACGACAGCAAGAAGCACGAGAAAGGGAGTTACAGAAGGTGTATGGGAAGCTGAAAGGTATTTTTCCTCTTTTTTNCCACTTCTGGTCCATTTGGTGCTTGCAGATCAACACTGGAAGCTGGAGCAATATGAGCTACGCAATCAGGCCACCGTTCAAGCAGAACCTGTCACCTACCAAGCGACGGAAGCATGATCTTTTTTCGGAAGTGATGTTATTGTTGGGTATTTGCTCTAACTAAACTATTCCCATTGTGTGTGTATCCCATGTTACATACGATTCTCGTAGGCAATGGCGTTGTTCAGTAGGTGTGAAAGGTAACGGCTGGGTGAAGTGGGCATTACGTACGGTTATAATCTGTTTCGGCATGCCTTTTTGCCGGCGCCGATACCCTGCCACTTACCGTAATCTCTCGGGAGCGACGGACGTGAGAGTGTTTTTGTCGGAGGATATCGTTCATACCGTGGCAAAAGTCGATTCAAATAGACCCTCTGCTAAGAAGAATGTTCTGGGTCCTTATTGAAGGCGTCATTTGTTCGGGAACGGGTATTGGTACTCTCTCGCTAGTAGTACCTACTGGATTCGGGAGTTCGAAAGGTGAAGAATCAGCTGTGTGGGGTGCCCGAATAGCATGTTCTGGAGTCAATCCATAGAGTAGTTTCAATGCTCGTTTATGGTAATGAGATGGTGAAACGAAGGGTTTGCAAAGACCAGTCTACCGCCATGTACAAAGGCAAATGTTGCGATGCGACTCAGCAGGAGACATGTATAAGGACGACCAAAGGGATTTCACTGTGGCTGCTTCTGCTCGTCCACCACACTACCGTCAGTCCCACCGGTTGCCGTTTTTTCGTTCTCGATTCAGGTCGCGAGCGACACAGTCTGGGCGAAGCTCATACGAATATCATGAATAAATTAGCGCCTGATCAAACAGGCAAACTATGTCAGGCGGGTGGGAGTTGATCGATCCCAACGCTTGGTTACGGTATCGGGGGGTATGTATGGGCTATGGGGCTGACAGAGTGAAGCGCAACGACGTTTGGGATGCCAGACAAAGGATTGGGAGTAATTGATGTGGTGGTGATGGGCGCTGCTCGGCGATAGTGTCATTTTTGGCAGCTGAGACTCGAGGTCGAGTGGGATCAAGCCGGATTCCCATGCAGGTGCTAGCGTTGTTCGTGGGGTACTAGTAGCCGCATGTGGATGGATATGGGCTGCCGCAATAGGAAGAGCAAACAAAGTTATCGTTGATGGAACATGGTGACAATGGGAATAAGTAGAAAGACTGCAATGTATGAGAGAGGTTACCTTGATGAGAAAAGGCACACGCGGTTGAACTCGAGCCAAGTGGATTCTGGGCTAGATGCTAAAATACGGCACTCAAAGTCTGTAGCATAGTAGTCAGCCCTAAACATGCCCTTAACTGACGCATTGGANTGACAATGGGAATAAGTAGAAAGACTGCAATGTATGAGAGAGGTTACCTTGATGAGAAAAGGCACACGCGGTTGAACTCGAGCCAAGGGGATTCTGGGCTAGATGCTAAAATGCGGCACTCAAAGTCTGTAGCATAGTAGTCAGCCCTAAACATGCCCCTAACTGACGCATTGGAACATCTTCTGGTGGAAGACTAGCAATTGACAGAACGCGACGAAAGCAACCAGTGGGCAGTTGGCTGGCGAATTATCGGTAGCGTTTTGCTATTAGCATTGGCGTTTGGTCAGGGGCCACCGCGGGTTTCTTCCGTAGATGGCGATAATTGGGTGCGAGAGACAATTTGATCGTCGTATTCATGGGAAGAGCAGGTGCTTTCGCCCACATTCCCGGGGTAGTCCCAGTAGTCAGTCATGGCATGTGCAGGCGTTGGGTGACCGATGTGAGTGACGGCATCGTCGAAGACAATGCCATGCCCGATTAACCTCTTCACACCCCCCTAGTAAATGTGTTTGAATTTATGAGGTCTTGATGAGGTTAACGCAGCGATGGAGGTCTGGACTGACTGGCGTGATATTCGCACCCTACCCGTTCCAGCTCTCCCACAGAACTCCATTTTGTGCCTTCACACCGACTTTTTCTACCCGTACAGGTATACGGAGCAGGCAAAAACGTCGGCTACTTTCGCACGATCCCGTCTGCTCACATGAATACGCTTATGTTTTTGCGACGACACGCGAAAGTGCAACCCCGAGCTGCAGGTCCTCATCACGTCGACAACCCCAACACCAATACTTTTGTGAAGACCTTCCTATTTGGAAGCTCTAGGTCGAGATGGCTCAATGGCATCCAATTTATTACAGCAATATCACACATTTGGTCTCACAGAACAACGTGAATATTAACGAAAAATAAATAAATAACGTCTCTCTGTTTTGAAAAGAATGAAAATCGGCGGGCCCCCACGGGCCCGCTACCCTTGTGCAAAGTATAAACGTACTAATAAAACAAGGTCCATACATATAAAATATACGAAGAAAATAACGAAGTGGCGGCATATCGTGGCTGGGTTATGGTAGCTGAGCAGATTTGGCGAAGAACAAATTGCAGGATACGCAACTACGGACTTTACTCAGCCATGGAATGTCTCTGTACACACTCGGATCAAATGGAAACAAACAAACAAAAAATGACGGAAATTTAGCCAGACATCATCATCGGACACCGTTGAAGAAGAGCGAAGGAGCAAATGATCGGAGGCGGCGGAGATCAAGGGCCCGATGAGAAAAGCCGGGTGAAACAAGAGGAGAGGAATTCACGGGATATCCCATAAGGAGTTATGAGGAGGTAGTGGTGTATGGTTCTATGATGAAATTTGCCTGCTCTCTCATGCGGATCCAGATCCTGTCCGAAGTTCAAACTGGGAGGGATTGATAGGTAGACCACTGGGGTAGAAGATATCTGACGGTGGATACGGGCTAGTAATCATCATTTGTTGATCGAATTGTGGCGTCATTCGCTTTTCCTTTTGCCGTCGATTGCAAAACCAAACACGAACCACCTAAAGGACCGTACCTTAGAGTAGGAGATAAAGTAGTGGGAAAGAAGAGGGAAGATTAGAGCGAACCTCCTTGTCGAGACCGAGCTCGTTGGCCACTTGCAGTATCTCCTGGGCGTTTGGTTTGTGATTCTTTTGAAAGTGATATTCTAAGCGGGATTTCACATTCACCTGAAACTTTTCTACGATCAGAGTCATCACTTCCCCAGAGATCGTAAGGAACTCACCTCTATACTGGTTCTCTTCTTTCGTTTCCTACCACCCTGACCAGTCATCTTTTCAAAGGCCGAGTTGGGACTTGCAGAGGTGGAATCGGCCTCCTCCAACCATTTGAACAACAATGGCTTCAGTTTGCACATATTCTAAAGTATGGAATATTTAATAAAAAAAGAAATCCATTTTAGTTTTACAAAGGGAATCCTAAGTAATGTAACTGGATACTTGAGTAAAGATCAAAAAGAAAGAAGTGTTGCGTCCTGAGTGACGGAATGGCAACAAACAATTGACGACGAAATCAACCTTGAACGACAATTGGAGCGCTTCGAATCGACAAATCGTCGTCTGAGAAAACACATTCCCATACAAGGTTCCCAATGCCAAACCGACGTCCGCTTGAGTGTAACTAAAACGACTTCATATCAGAAAAGAATCACGAAAGGAAAGATCCAAATAGGAACTTGCCCTAGTTTTATCCTCCGTTGCTTGAATTGCTTGGCAAATGCTTCCAAGTCGTCAGGACATCCTGGTTCTGAATCGTCGGACAGTTGAGAATGGGCTGCATCCTCGTTCGGGAATGGATATGGCCATGGATGAGGAAGCCTCTGGATCACCTCGGGTCGTTCGGTGTCAACCTGAAGTTGCAACCTTTTAGGTAGCGTTCTAGAACGTACCGCAACTAAAAATTGAGGAGTACGAGAGTTGGTAGGAGCGTTAGCGACCTCGAATCAGAACGTCGCAACTTTTTCTCCCCTACTAGTATCAGGAGGTGAAAAAGATTTAAGATGTGAAGAGAGGGAGGGTAAGTCGTAATCAATTGAGAAGGCGCGAAGGCAGACGGAGCAGGCTAGCGTGTCGACGACTACGACGAGATGGAGGAGGAGGAGAAGGCGGAGGAGGAGGTGTACAGTTGGTGAATTGATTGAACTGGATTGAGACGGAAACGATGACAGTAAGAACAAATGGAAACATGGAGCTTTGGCAAAAACAAACTCATCTTACTGTAACAAATACGAAGTAAAGGAAAAGTAAAATGCAAGTGTGATAGGAATAACCTTCATCTCGTGTTGTTGAAGCATTGTCGGCTGTTGCAATTGTAAATGGGTCGGGTAAGACCATTCGGACTGCGGAAAAAGAAATGGGAACTGTTGAGCTTGAGGATACTGCACAGGAGCCGCGGCCGCCGGATTCCATTCTTGGAAAGCTTCACAAGTTGGCTTGATCACTTGGAACTGAAAGCATAATCGATGAGTGGTGGGTGAAGTGGAGAAACGGTGAGCAATGTGGGTGATGAAGAGTGCCGACGCTTCATCCCCCGGCGAAACAACACGCTCCGGGCGAAGCTGTTCGACTGCACAACTATTAGTGCTGGTTCGCGAAATCAGATGCGCCTAACAAGCAGGCAGAAATGAATAAACATTAGGTTCATTTGCATCGTTGCACGACCCGAAATGGCCACGGCCACTTCAGTCAGCAAGGTAAGTGGCCTTAGGTGAGTTCTCCCACCCAGAACTACCTCTACGAGGTATGGGTCTCACCTGAGCATAGTTCGGAGCTTCTTCCGATGGACACAGGTTGTTGGCCAGCATTATGGACGAGTGGCGGGATGTGTTTCAGCAGAAAGGCGCGCCCTCCCGTGATTCGTCGCCGCCTGCTCGCCCCGCCCCACTTACGCCCCCCCACACCGCTTGGGCTACCATACGCCGCTGACACCAGTCGACCCCAATACGACCTGTCATCAGCCCCTACAGGTTCCGGCTAGTCTTACATTCCAAGGCTTTGATCTTCCAGTGCTCAAGGTACTCCATGCGGCTCTCATTATACTTGAGGCTTTCGTGGAATGAGCTCAGAGCATGCGATTTGCATCAAGAATGAACACTGCGACAGCCAGGTGATCAGCAGCGCGGCGCAAACACTGCGCTGTGTGACACTGCTTACGCAATTCCGTATGGACAGCTTGCTTGAGCCCTGGACAGGTTGCATGATCGTCTGACCGAATAGGTGTCAGCAGGTTGAGGAGGATGGCGGCCGGCGATGGTGGCTCTGCCGAAAGCTCATTTGTTCCCAGGCTTTCGTTGATGCCTTGTCGCGTAAGCTGTCGCCACACTCGAAGACTGAGAGTTAATGGCCAATAACGCTATTCACTAAGCGGACTACATCTAAGGGGGTTGGCGTGGGGCTGTGAATCATCTTAGTGGCCAGTCGCAGCATGGACGTGTCTGAGATGGTCCGTTAACCCCGTGAATAGGGCCAGTTCAAGGTTCTCACAGCGCTCATGCTGGTTGGCGGCGGTTCTTCGACACAGGAATCTCTAGTTCACATGAGATAATCCGGAGGTACTTGTGTGCAGTTCGATTCTGCTCGGCGGGAATCACCGCCATAGCGCTCCCTTTCTTGCCCTTTCATTTCCATAATCTCGTGAGAGAGGCGTACTCTCGGGGGATTCACTGGTGCGGTTAACTCTTTTGTTGATAACTCTGCCTAAATGATTTGTTTTACAGAAAAACAGGTGGTAATCCTCCCTAGTCGGTTATGTTCAGCTTAATCCCCAAATCCTAGAAAATCCTGGGTGGATGGGAGCGATTTACGAAGTAGAATATTCTTCGAAAAATGTCACTTTGTTACATTCCATGGAAAGATACTGTAATCAGGGGTTCAAGGGAAACATGACGGGGATTATCGGGTGTCAGTATGGTGGTTACCGTTGGCAAATACAGTGTCTGAAGTTTATTATGGATCAATAGCCCACAATCGGAAAACAGAATCTCCCACGTAGAACATTTGCATATGCGGTCGGTTCTCTCGTCGTCGTCGTCGTTACAAAAAGACACATACCATACACGGTTTGCTGTCTCTCCCGCCATCTTCCATCCCTGGATGACTCAGACCTAAGGCCTCCGGGCATTGCCTACGCTGAATCCTTTTACGTGAAAATACAGAAATGCAAATAGACGGGGTAATGACAAATTCTGATAGGAGATTATGCATGAATTTCATATCGGGGGTGATGACCACTTTCGTAAGTGGTAATTAACGTGGCGTACCAATTTGCTAAGGTAATTGGATTACAATTAACTAGAGATTGTTTATCGAACAAAAGTGCCTAAGAAGTTTGGAAATTTAGATTTTCAATTTGTGTTGGTTTACAGTTTGTTCGACGATCGAGGCCGACTTATTTTCAAGGGGACATTACGATATCCATTGATCCATCGATTTTTCATTTGTCTATGAGACTAGTAACGAAGAAGTCGAGCATTGATTGGTATCGATTCGAATTCCTGTCGGCTCAGATATGATTCTTTTGGATAGGCCTGCAAAAGGCTTTGTCTGGAGCAGCCATCAACAGGGTCTGGGTTTTCGGCTCCCCACACATCCCTTGTCAGCTGCCTACTTGTCTTAGGAAAATGGATTGCCTTGATTGAATGAGTAAAGATCGACCCCTTGGAAAGCAACTCGGTTAAGCTGTGACTTTTCAGTTGAGCGTAGTAACAAATGAATGAAGCCCTCATTACCAAATTCGAATGACGACCTTGCTAATAGGAAAAAAAAATGAAAAACTATTCCTCTATCTCTGAAAATATGAAGCCAATTCCTTCCAAGGTATACTTCTTCTTCATTCATGTTTTTGATGGAACCATGTAATGACGATGTAATGATGTTGTTATAAAGAGCAATTTTGTCTTTCATTGGAGCAGAGCCTACTATGAACGAAATTCTTGATCATAAAAGTCGGTATTGTCTTTTTAAAAAGAAGAAATTTATTGGAATTCTGTAATATACTGTAAGCCCAAAATTTTTTTAAAATACATACGGATAAGAATAGGATACTAAGTATAATATTATTGCTTTTTGGAAGAATTGCTTTTTTCTTAGAAGAAAAATGACCACGACAAACTCCTGCATTCACACTTTTTCGAATAAGTTGCTCTGAACCTAGAAAGAAGATTGGAGGCGAGTTCTTGCTTCATTCGGCTTATAGGAACAACTTTATACTTGGAAAAGGTTCCGCGGCTTTCCATCGCTGTAACTTAGGTCTTAATTTTACTAGGTCCCCCAGTATGGAAGTAGTTAAATGTTTGTGCAAAAAGAATCAATCCACAATCAAGCAAGATCTTCGTTTGCATTACCTTAGAAAATGAAACAGTGAGAGCACAAGCAAAAATGCATGCGATTCCTCTTCTATTCAGTGTTTATTGTTGTCATAAGTAAGTGCTCGGCTTTGGCAATCTGTCAGTTTAATAGGCAGTTGACACGATCCGCCAAATCCGAGAGCATTTAGAATGACTGGCTGGCTGGCTGGCAATGGTGATGGTCCGAAGGCAGTCTGGCTAATATAATTATTATGTAGTGCTCTCGCTGACAGATGGGGAGAGGATTACGGTAGAAGATCAACAAATAGACATGGAGGGAAGCTCTTAATGAACACTTGAAAACATTACACAAATGATGAAACTGAGCTTCAAAAAACACAAAAATCTCAAAAATCGAATTGCTCTGTTTCAAAAAAGAAAAGATAGATGAATTAGAGCTGTGGAAGGGATCGATCGCTAAAGTTTCACCTTAAGCACAGCGCTATTGAGAGGATTTTGGTAAATTTCCCAGTATAGGACTATATAAGGCGTCTTAATTAATGGAACTCCGAATAGGAAACTTGAAAAAAACCTTAAATCACTGTCAACCGATGGAATACTCCCATTTTCAGAAAGGGCAGAGAAACCCCGGAGTTGCACAGAAAGGGCAGCAGCCGAAGTAGGCTAGAGTGGTGGTAATAGTGGTGGTAAAAGCATTCAGTATGGGAAGCCTGAGGAGGTCAGCTCACGCGGCTTGGACGTAATCTGAGTGCGGCAGCAAGCAATTTCCGACAGAAAAAGAGGGGATCGTGTTCATCCAATCTGCTGCCCACAATAAGATCAGTAGTGGATTATGTTCGTTGACAAATTGCGTCAATCTTATGCCCTCATGTCCTCATTCCCCCATTCTCCGTCCCCATGCTCGAGGAATGTCCCATGCAACGGAGACACTGATGCTTCAGAATAGTTAGCCAATAGTTTTTGGCTCGTAAGCATTGATCGGCAACATTGATTGATGGCTGGCAACTGAACATGCGAAAATTGGTCCGATGACTATGATGCTCAGCCGATAGAGACATCAGGAAGTTCTTGGGGAGTTGTGTAGACTGCTTGATAGCTGGTGAAGGTGAATAATCCGAGTATGTATGAATATATGTAATGAGCTGCGGAAATGAGTTGATGTTCTTTTCAGCTTTTCTCCACTCCCAAGTCATCGGGATACCAACCCACTCACAACCAACGGATGTGAAGGGCTAGTGTTCCTTTTTGGATTGGATTACTTCCAGAATTCGATACTGTTTGGGTCGGAATGAGGTTATCGAATGAAGCAATTCGATTCGGTGAGATGGCACCGCTTTTCAACTTACTACTCCCACGTCCACTCGTTCCAACGGAAGTTGTTCGCATTTATCGCCCAAGAATTCATTTTTAGCCACCATCGTTGGGCTAGGATGAAGCTTCTATGGAAAAAAGTAAAATTTGACTTATGATTGAAATAACGTTTGAACATTTAAACCAACAAGGAGTGCTGATCCTCCTGTTGGTTTTTTAAATGGGAAACGGCTTAGAGATGATGTAATGGCAAGTGGTACATCACCACACGTTGATCCGAGGATCGAATCCGGAACCGAACCGGATCAAGCCCTGTACCCATCATCCATCGGTAGCAGACTCGCGTGGAAGGATATTAGCACTAACTTGTACAGCGACTAGTCACCGCACGTCATTGTGTAGGCCACATTCCCTAACAAAATGCCACCACGATTCTGAATAGAAGTCGAATGCGAAGCGCACTCCAAAAGATGGGACTCGACGTGATCTCTTCTCTTCAGCTCCGACTCCAGTGCGTTTCATCTCGGGTGGCCTCAGAACATGCCCATACCTTGGCCGACGCTGCTCTCTCTCTCTCTTCGGCTAGGCAAAAGCTGTCTGCATCAGCGCCCTGACGTCCTAGTTCGTGATCCATTCCACTCGTTCTCGATCGCAGGCCCATCTAGACTTGCTTTTCCTGTTGAGTCAAGTTGCTTTAATGATTCCACTATGACTCCGAGTTGCCAAATACGAGGTTCATGATTACCAAGAAACTTTATCTTTCATTTTTTCTTTGCATCGAGGCAAACACTGGCTTCATAGTAGTTCCACAATGAAGAGCTCGAAGAAGACAGGAAAAACTTTCAAACAAAGCCTTTCATGTAATAAGAAGTTGAGCTGAAAAACAGTTAAACGCAGTTTTCAAGGTTTTATTGGAAAGGAACGAATTCCGAAGTGGCGCAAAGTTCTTCCAACGGGTAAGGATCAGAGTAGGATAGAGTTCTCGAGAATCCATGCTCTTCGAGCGCTGGGTTCGAAGTGACAAAGGCAATTTCAGGTAAAGGAGCCGTTGCCATTTCCCGTTCACGTTTGAACTTTTGCCGTCGGTTGCAAAACCACACTCGTACCACCTGAAAAAAACTGCTTCCAATGAGAGGGTATGATGTGCTCTGAAAACGCCTGTAAATTCACTCTGAAACGAGGTTCAGAATATTTTTAAGAAACAGCTATCACAGATTGTAGCGAAGGTGTATTACGAAAGCAAGTCAAGCGACCATTCCCTTCAGGATGGAGTGAGGAGTGGGGTGGGGAGGGGGAATTTTGGGAAATAGAACAATCCAGAAGCCGTACAAGGTTGCCGAGCTACGACCAAAACTTCAGCCTCGGACGAGGATCAGAGAAAGAGAGAGTTGGGACTCGAACCTGTGTTTGCGCTATCCTAGCATCGTGCTTCTTATCCCTTACACTACCAAGACCGAAGTTGTGTCCATAACCTTCCACCCTTGTGCAACTTCCGAATCCCGTGCCACGGCGAAATAACATCATGTCAAAAAAATCCAGAAACCGTTGTGAGGAAAAACAGTGGGTTCGGATGGAGACTCAATCACAAGGAGCAAAACGGTTTTCATCCTAAACTAGTATACCTATGTATGGAACCAAAAAGTACAGCTTTGTCATCTGAGCACTCAGTCTTTTCAACTTTNTTTATGCGAAGAAGGTACAGGAATAGCTTGAAACGGTCACCTCGAAGTCGAGTTTCAACTCGTCTGCTAGCTGTGCTAGAGTTGGTGGATTTGGCCAACGTTCCTTGGCAAAGTGCTGCTCCATCTTTGCTTGCGCACTTTTCTTAAAGCAGCGGATCAGTTAGAAGTCGTAGAATCAGTCATATTGTCCTGGATTTTGTAGTGATAGAACGTCAGGGACCTCAGGGAAAAGGGTTTCTACTATTATTGTAGTTAAGATTCCCTTGCAGCCATCTCCTTCATGTTCTCCGGCAGAATGCGTGCAAACGTTAAACGATCCGTAGCTGTACCTCATTACAAGATCGTTGTCTCAACGGCCACGACCCGAAGCCCTTAAACTCGGAATGAGCGGGGACTTTTCCTAGCGAATCACTTGCAATAAGGCTCTCACTGAAACATTGGTTAGCTGATGACGGTGACGAGGTTACCTGGCGTGATCCAAGGCGTTATTGTGGACCAAAAGTCACCGGCACTTACCCATGGGCGCATGTAGATTCATAGAATAGACTCGATGTTTCTGCTGTGCTGAGTCAATTTACCTTAGAAATACAATATACCCGTTCCATAGCCGCTTGGGGATGCTTAACCCTTTTTCTTTCCAAGGTAGGGTGTAACTGGAATTGAACTCGTATGGAGGACAAAAGCAAAGGCAAAGCTTGTACCTCGGATTGGCTACCGAAAGTCATGGCGCGTAGGAAACATATAAAATTTGTTACCTACGCGCCTCTATGTGTCTACACTTCGCATTGAAGTGCCGAATGGTGGAGAGTAGAAGGGCCAAAGGAGTACTGCTTACACAACTTTTTAATTCAATGCAAGTAGGGCTTACCTTGAAAGAAGTATCAAAAAGGTACCTAGGGTTCACCTGGAAACGTGTTCTTGATCTACGAGGTTTGCGTGAATGGAGCTCCGCTGATTGGGGCGCCGATGTTTCCTTGACGGTTTCGTCGACGGTACTAAGCCAGTAGCTGAGGAACGCTCTCATTTTGCACATATTCTGTGATAAGGAGATTCGGTTTGCAACCAGTAGAAGGCTGTGAAGATAAATGAAGCTACCTTAAGTGAAAGTGCTCGACTCTCGAAGCGAGATATAGTCGTTTGGGAAAACTTTGATGTAGCAGGAATAGCTTTTCCAACATCACGTTGCGTTAGCCTAAAGGGCAGGGATAGTAGATAACCGTCCCTTCTTCAAGGGTGGGATAACGAGAAATTTTACATCTGTAAGCCTCCGCAAGTCATTTTATGATCACACACACATTCTAAACGCCACTACGATTCAATGTCAAGAACACTCTTTGACCTTCATTTGAAGAACTACGTGCAGTTTGAACCCTATATTCACATGCATCTCCTCAGAAAATCGGCTGCTTGCGTGTGTTGTGTGCAATTGCAGGCCCTGCGCGTCGCGTTGGTCTGATTCGCCCGAACACTCCCCTTAACCGCGATTTTTGGCTGTGTGACTCGTCCAACACCCTTTTTACTTCTTTTTTGACCCTTTGTATTTCTTTTGATTGTCGTTTTTCGCGATTTATGTTTTACCATTGAACTACTGTAGGCTGTACCTATCAATTAACGTCAAAACCGGATACCCCCAAATTATCGTGAACTGTGTCTTTAATAGAAACCAAGTTGGGGGAGTGGGGAGGGGGGATGGGGCGCATGTCAGTTAAGGATCAACTCAAAATCGAAAGGGCTACTTAGACTTCAACCTTTCCCTTCAAGAAAAATAAACTAGCCCCACTGCCTACTTAGCTCGAGAGCAGTGGCATCAAGGGTGCATTACGATGTTTCCGCACAACAGTAGCAGTGGATTCAAGAGAAAGCGATGGGAACACCCACAGTTTGAACAGACCCGAGCTCAATTCGCCGTTTTTTGAACATAGTGACGAACTGCTTTAATTCATCAATGAACTTCGTTGAGCATCGAGCATCAGCACAGAAGCACATCCGCAATGCATCTTCTTCAGACACCAGGCGATATCTGTATCCCAGAAATTGAAAAATTTATATTTGTTCACTCATTTTACATGAAATTCTTTATTACAAAAGCTCTAGGATGCGAGCTTGGTGTTTTGAGAGCTCACAGCTAAACTCTACTCAGTAGATAGAATGCTACTCAGAAAACCTGATAGCAATAAGCAACTCAAATAACAAACTCAATCAAGCAAGATTAAAATCTAAAAAGCTAAAGCTAAACCTACTCCACCTTTTTGAATATTTCATTCTTTCGAGATCGACCGGTACAGCGACAGTCTATCGCAAGACTGATTTTGACGATACGATAGATGTTTACAGAGTGAATCGCCCTTAGAAGTCAATAAATCTCGCAAAATTTATCAGTACACCAGCCGTATCGAGCCGGACTGAGCTTATTGCTCACCCTTACGTACGCTTGATGCTTTTGTCCTAACCGGTCGGGTCTCCCTGCTCACGCCGGGCCTCATTCCTTACTGTTCGTTAGAAAGTGAGCTAGTGTGTCTAAAACTAAGGGCTAGAGTACAGAGTAGGAGTGGTAGGCGACCGTACGTGTGATTAGAGACGGTTCTAGGCGAAAGGATACAATTTGCATTCAAGCTTCAGTGGGAGAGGAGAGCCAAGGTGGGGATGAGATGATTACGTGGTGCAAAAAGCTAGGGCGTGGCCTGATGCCCCTTCCCTCCTCAAGCTTGGGTGAAGAAACTGTATCTCGGCTAAGGAACGTTCTTAAATACAATTACGATTGACCTCCTTAAATGCGTTCTAGCGTTCAATGTTGAGAAAAAGGAGGTCTCCCAATTACATTATCATTTCCGGTTTTTGTATAGACAAACATAGCACGATGCTAGTACAGATCGAATTCTTATACTTGAAGTGCCCACTGAACTGTACGTTACTCACTCCATCCCGCAGTTCTCACTTTACTCCATTATCCTACCCACCAAGTTACTGCTTTATATATAGGAAGGAAATGTAGAATAGAGCTGGTTTCCAATGTTACTAGCTCTATTGTTATCATAAAGTTTCGCGGACAGACAGACATACCGACAAACCTACAGAACGACACACCAAGTTACTGCTTTATAAATAAGAAAGATAATGAACACCCATTGAAGAAGTACTCTCATTCCACTGGATCACATCCCGAACAGATTCAAAAGGCAAAGTGGGACCTTATAGTAGGTTGTAAGAAAAGTTTTTGCTGTTTTCGGAAGACTGCCAAATCAGATCAATCGATGTATTGCGCTTGTCACGTGGGTCTTTAGTTGTTCTTTCTGTCAGAGCGCTTTTACCCAAAACTCCGCATGATTTTCGGAATTAGGTGTTTTTTGAAGGGTGGATAGGGCTGCTTTCTGAACGATCTTGCTTCACGAGTTCAAGGTTAGAAATAGAAGTTTAGAGATGGATAGGAGACACTGGAAGGCAGAGAGTGCGTTGGTCGACCATAGTTGGTCACGACGCTTTGCTAAGATCAATCGAAGAAGATCAACGTCAACCTCTGATAGAGAATGCCAAGCGTATGGGCGTTTTTCATACAGTCGTCTCTAACCACCTCAAGCAGCTCGGAATGGTGAATAAACTCGACAAGGGGTGCCACGTCAACTCATGGAGCAACAGCATTTCGAGCGCGTAGAATTTCCAAGTTTGCTGTTGAGACTGAATGATGTTGAGCCCTTCCTTCATCGTACTGCAACGTGCGATTAAAAATGGATCCTATGTCACAATAGAAAACGTGCTGCTCAGTGGCGTAGAGGTGGATGAGCCTCTGGAAACTTTCCGAAGCCAAGTTAACGCGTCGAGTAGACAATGATCACAGTTTGGTGGTCAAGCCAAAGATCAATATTCATTAGTTTCCGCCTCACTCTTCTTCATTTTTCTAGTTTCATTCTCGTCCAGCCCCCTTTCTAACGGTTTTCCGAGCCTCTTTACCTTTTGGAAACACCGATTCACGCAGTTTCTCCTCCTTCATCGCACTATTTTCGATATTGTCTTCCGTTTTTCATCGTAATCTCGATTACCACAATTATCGTGAACTGTGCCTTTGAACAGAGCGAGATCTGATAGAGGAACTCCTCTTTAGGATTCCTTATGGCTTTGGTCATTTTTTGATTGTCGATATGACAACTTGCACGCCTCTGCTTTTTTTTTCATTTCACGTTAGCTTAACTCTTTGAAATTTTCAGTCCAAGTGCCGTTACTAATTAATCCTAGTTAGTTTTCGCCTTTCCGAATAGATTCCTAATAGATAATGGAGTGAGGCTTCGTGGGCGACTCCGGGTGTGCAACCGCTCGAACTGTTCATACCTAACTATCCATAAGATTACCTCGGTACGAGGTGATCTTATTGATAGTTAAGAATGAACACTCCATAGCCATTATGCTGACTGGGGAGACGGGCGTTAGGAACGATTTTGGGTAATCGATTCGCCGCACGCGGCTGTCGCGGACCACTCATCCGCCGTTATTACAGCTCTAGCGTTCTTCATACAGCTCAATCGATATCCGATCATTATTTTATGCATAATTCTACTATTAGTACTTTTGTTCTTGTATTTCCTACCTACTGCTGCATCCTGCTACATTTTTTCGCGCGCGACACCCCTCTCACCGCGACGCGACCATTTCGTTCTTAGCGCACCACTCCCTGCTGACTGTATGGAGCGAGTAACGTATCAATAGTAATCAATAACAACAGTAAGAAAGCGTAGTTTATGGAGAAATCTGTGTTTCGAATTGAGAATGTTTCAATATGATTGACTAAAAATTTATTTTCGTGCAAGGATGGAAATTGAAAATGTTGACAGTGAATATATTGGATTCATTCAATTTGCACGAAATTAAGACTTTCTAAAGACAAGTGGCGCACTATCTCACACGCACGGTCAGGGATTCGAATCCCGGATCGATGTTCGCCTAGGCCAATCAAGCGTTCCATCCCTCCTGGGTCGGTTAATTGGAACCAGACCCGTCTGGGAGGATAAAAGCACTGACTTTTTCGTCGGGTGGCCACCGCAAGTCGTTGTATAGGCCACATACGCACTCATTACGCCACTACGATTTTGAATGAAAGTCGAGTGCGGGGGCGCATCCTTCAAACGGGATTGATAAACGCCAAAAACTTTATCCTTTTTTAAAGGTTTCTTTGGTTTCGGATACTCCTTTTTTCTATAGAAGTCCAAGTTCTAACTGTCATGCAGGCAGCACGACAGCATAAATTTACCTATAATTGAAATCGCCTCACAGCAATGTCGGAAAATCCTCAATCGAACAAAATTACACATACAAAGCTACTCCGGGTGGTGAACAAAGGATAGTTAGAGCAATAAAGGTCATACTCTCTTAGAGACGCAACGGAAATGAGGGAATGGAGATATTGCGTTGTTGGAAAAGTAACTACAATTTTTGAAAATAATTTTTTCAAACATCTGCTTTGGGATCGTCTAGCAATTGCAAAGATAGCAAGTACTCATTATTGAAGAAGAGATTCGTGAAGAGAGACCTTTCGATGAACGAGGGTTTCCTCTACTACCATCGACCACATGTCATTCTGGCCGAGTGGTCTAAGGCGCTGC
>UZAF01018345.1:5378-16207 GCA_900617895.1 Haemonchus placei | reverse complement strand
GTCGGTAGAAAATTTATGAATCGATCTATAACCGTCTCCACAAGGTACTTCTGTCCGAAGCAATGTCTGCTCTCGAAACCAACTTTATGACAACTCTGGCGTCTGCGAATCGTCGCTGTGCAGTTGATTCATCTGATTTGGTCGAAATTTTTTCTGCAATGACCACCTGAGGCATGAAAAGTCGTCGACATGATGCCTCTGATCGAAATGGGTTTTCTTCCCCAAAAACAAGTTTGTGCTTTTTATGGCAGGTAATAAACCGCTACAGCTAAATGAATGTTTCAATAGAAAGTTTTGTCTGACTGACTTCGTTGTTGTTCGAAAGATCTGCACGGAATCGGATCATCGTCTCTTCCGCGAAAGGTTCTTTTTTCGATGCGGTGAAAGAGTGAGAGTTGCGGAAGCGTCAAAACCGTCATCGCCAAAGATCTCTCCCCTTCCTTGTAAGTTTTTAGGAAAATTCCGTCATTCACAGCATCTATCAGGAATATAACAGGCTAAAAAGCTTCACGATAGTGCTAAGAAAGCAGAGAGTCTACAAGTTGTTGAGAGAGGTCGCTCCTTGAAGGTTCCGAGCAGAAAAGTGGTAAAGAAAATTTGAAAGGGCATTCCGTCACATTCCGTCACATCTCCAGTAGGCTATGTTACTTCTACGAGTTACCGTCGTCTACGCATGGATACACTTTTCGCAGCCACAGTCACCTCCCTTATCCATCACGACAATTCGTTATCGCTCTTCCACCCTTCCTTTTCGGAAAGACCAGGCCCGCGCGGTACAACCTGGATGTGAGCATCGTCCTATCCTAGCAGTACAGACAGCTTACGGCACGGGAAAGACTGTTATGGGGTCAGTAATAACTGCACGAGTGGCACCAGCTGGAATACTGGTGATCGCAACCGCCTCCACAAATGTTGCGGTGGCCGATTCGAGGACACGCTGCTTCAGCTGACCGAATACCAACACTTGCCCGTCGTTTGATTCGTCGCCGACACAGCCCTACAGTGAGGGAGCGCCGGTCGCAACAGTTGATCTTCACAACATATCACAACAACTCCGAGGTCTTCTGACCGGTTTTCCTGACGCTTTTGGTGCATGGGACGAGGAGCGCCTCAGGGCATATGCCCATGGCCGACGGCTGATTGAAAGGCTACTTTTCAATGGTGAAGACACAGTTTATCGCTCCGACGAGGAACGCGATTAGTTCAGGATCGCTGAGGACGAAAACTCTGAAGCCACAGAATACGCGGTGGGACTCTTGATGCGGGCGCGATTCCCTGCCATACCTTGTATAACAACGTCGCTGCTTCTCAAATCGACGTGTCCAGGCGACCTTTTCTGCAAGTTGCTCGCTAGCTGCAAGATCATAATCGGGGACGAGGCTTTGCAAATCCCTTAGCCAGCTTTCGCCGCCATGGTCTCATGATTCCCAGATGCTCGTCACATCTGCATAGGTGACGCGCACCAATTGACACCTCATGTTCGCTGCCTCGCATCGTCGCTGCCGGCACGGCATGAAGCAAGAGGTGTCATGGATATTCTACTGGATAGGGATGTTCCTCTCGCGCCTCTTTTTTTCCATTTTTTTTTCATTTTTTTCATTTTCAGAGCTCGACCGTCTATCAACTCTCTTCTGAATCGTTCGTCTAGTACAATGGAGCACTCGTTAGCGGAGCACAGGCCTCGGACCGCGCACTCTTGGTGAGGCGTATTACTCTACCCAACCTGCGCATCCCCTACGTGCTGGTCAACGTTAGTGGTCCGTCATGACTCTCAGCTTCCCACTCTCACCCCAACGAGGAGGAGGCTCGATGCTGCTTAGATCTGGTGTGTGCGTTATTGGCGTAGGGTATTCCTGCATCGGATGTAGCCGTCGTTACCTACTACAGGGACCAGCAACGCTTCTACAATCAGATGCCCGTCGACTAGGAGTTGCCTTGCACACCTTCGACTCGGTCCAAGGCCGTGAAATGGATACTGTTATCATTCTCACGACACGTTTCGACGTAGACGCTTCGACAGGAGAATTTCAAATGATAGGAGACGCCGCCAAAGGACGTAGGAGGTTGCCTACCCAAGAATTTTGTCCCTAAAACCCTCATGCATCTCCGTCAACTCCAGCGCTCCCGATGAGTCAGAGACGGCACAGTGGAGGCCATACTCGTATTCCGTTCCCTGCTCTATAAATTCGGGAACAGAAGGATCCGGTTCTCACGGTCGGCGTGCACCACGTCTCGAACTGAGCCATCCTCTGGACGCGATCTGCATGGGTGGTTCCAGCCTTCAGACCTGCTGGCTCGTCCTGCTCCCCTACAGGATGAACGGACAAGTCTCCCTTGGATCGAGGGTCAGCGGCTGAGTAAGGCCCCGGCTTCGCCCAGCGCAGTCTCTGTATCGAGGGCAAGGTTCCTTTTGCGAAGACCCCAACCAGGGTCTTCGCAACGGGGATCCTAATCCACGTACAGAGATCGTGTTGTGAACGACGGCATAACCTACTCCCCCGTCGTAACCAGAGTGTCCAACCTATTACAAAACAGATGTATAGAGGGCGTCCCAAAATTATGAGAATTTTTTAGGCAGAAATGATTTGTTGATGTCACTTCACTCGCTGTTGATTAATTGCGCAAGTAGGTTCGCTTGCAATATGCATGCTCACTGAAGTGAAACTCTCTATATCTCCGAGAAGGCTAGGAACTTTCGCTGCCTTTTCCAATGAGAGAAAATCATTATAAAATTTGTATGATCCCTATAACATCCCAACAGAAGGCTATTAAACGGTGCAGAGAAAATGATATAAAGGACAGACTAGGAAGAGATTTGAAGGCCAGCGTTTCCAGAGCTAGGACTGTAAAATGGTCTGTTTGTGAGTCGATCGTGTAAGAGACGGCAAAGGAGCAGGATTTATCAAAAAGGATATTTCTGCATACGATAGGAATGGCAGTGGAGCTTTTGCTTGACAATCTGGTGGGACAGATTGTCGAGCAAAAACTTCATTACCGTTTCTACCGTATGCAGCAATGTCGCTTCATTTTCGATCTCAATAGACAGTGTAGGGCCAAAAATGCAGAAAGTTGCTAACTCACTTGAGCGGAAGCACGCTACCCTTCATCGTTTATTCTGGCTAGAAGTTTTTAACGATAAAACCATTCCAAAACAAATAAAACGATCACGTCGTGCTATGAAAATCGAACGTGTAATCTCACACAAAAAAGTTGCCACAAGAATAGTAAAATGATGCTCATTGAGAGAATCACTGACGAGGGTAAGACGCCCGTGAAAATTGGCAGAGGTGTGCACTCAAAGCGCATGTTGATGGACGTGATGGAACACTGATCCGGCTCTACTTCCTGGGACAGCTCGTAGTTCCTCCGGTGAGACAGTACTCCAGCTCATAGAGCGAAGCTCGCCCGGGAGTAGTGCCCACCCTGGCTGCTCGACTTCGTTAGCATAGGTGAATGGTCATTCGCTCTCCAGGTCTCAACTCACTTGACTCCTCCGTATGGTCTCATCAGAAGAGGCTCTGTCGGATTGCAATCCCGCTTTGGAGTGCTAGAAAACAAGGCCCGAAAACTTCATGAGGAAAATGGAGGAGAATACCTGGGTGCAACATGCGAGGAACTTAAGAGCAAACTTTAGGCTTCTTCCGCGCTCATGGGAGACATTCTGAAATGTGATTGTAACATATTGTGGCACATAATGTTAGCAAGCATGCACATAGATTCATTTATCATTCCCACAACAGAAGCTCGAAATAAATTGCCATGAATCGGCACTAATAATCTTGGGACACCCTGTACAAAGGTCAGGAACACTTATTTATTATAAAAACACTGTGCACTACAAGACTGCTCTACCAAGATAAACATAGGCAAGGATCAAGGGAGGCAGAGTTAGACGATGAGGGAAAGCCAGGCAATCTCTAAGCAAAGCATCTCAGGAAAGGACAAGAACAATAAGTAAAAAACAACAACAATATATTAGGGTGATGCATAAGATCTTTTCAACGACCTTCTTATGAATATCTCAATAGCGAAGCAGCCTGAAGATAAGAGGTATGCACAATCACCATCCACTGCTCGATGCCAGCTCTCAGGCAGATTGTCGATTCTATCTTCCTAGAGCACGGGGCTGGGGCTTAAAGAAGTCGTCGAGTGCCTTTCTGACCTCAACTTCCGCGAACTTGGAAGATTTTGGGGCATCGTGACCGTCAGATGCAGGGTACGCGAGTGGTAGCTAGAGTGATGGAAGAGTATGATGCACACTTCACGTACCCGTGATGGCGAAATAACACGAATATGTATACATATTTATCTATTTATATATTTTCATATAAAGAGTGAGCAAGAATAATGTATACATAATCACCCAATGACGTAATTATGAAGCATGGCACTCACCTCGCCCATCGATCTTCGGCTTTGAAAATTCACATTTGAATAATTGCTTATCTGGTAACTAAATCTTGAATTTTGAATGTTTTAAGTGTTTCCCTCCGACTCGATTTTATTCCACAGCAACTATTCTTACGAGTTTTGTTAGCTGCATCTGAGGTTTAAAAACCCATCTCATCCCAATGAACAAATTGTTTGTTATTTTCAGTTTCACTTCCTAAAAATTTCCACTATTCAAAATTGATCATGATTGACCTTTGCATGATCATTGTCGGCAGAAACCTGGGAAAATTGGGAACTGGAAATTCGCTCAACCGCAGTTTTAGTTCAAACAGCTTCAGCATGCTCTCACTCTTGACTTATGCAATTCGAGAAATCCACGAAATTGCCGCTTCACGTTTCTAATTTATTACGTCAAATTTATGAGGTTTACAATCGGAATGTTCTTATGTACATAGAATGGGAACAGGATTCTTTTAGATGCAAGACTGCATGTAGGCTGAAATCGTCAAATTCGTGTGCCTAAAATTATATACCTAGAATTCCATTTCACGTAACTTGCCGAAAATGAGTGGTTCCCTTCCCAGCATTCTGAAAGAATCAGCAGAAATTATTTCGTCACGAACACGAAACTTAGGCTGTCTAACATACGACTGTTTCAGACATCACTGTGGAACGTTTTCTGTGCTTTCCTAGCGTAGACGCCATCTCCATTGCTACGACCTTTTGCATACAACAAGACAGGAATAATGGGGTATGGGTGCATACATATGTACGTGCGTCCGAGTGCGGCAAATTGCGCTGCGAAGTTGTTGGCGGTTTGAATGACTCCGACGCCTACTATCGAGGCACAAGGTTGAAGTAGAGTAGTTTAGTAGGGTCAGCTGATCCTACTGATCTACTCAACTCCAAACTTGGGTTCCAATGATAGGCGCTAAAATCGTTCATATCGCCACGAACTTCTCCGCGCAATGGGCCGAGCGCATCCTCGGACGAACGTCAATTCTGTCCCCTCCAACAATGGTATGATGCATTACTACAGTATTGCACGGAGTGAGATGTAGGAAATTTCTTTTTAGTATCACGGTAACAACGAAGAAACGGAAAAGACGCAGCGGTTCTCCATCTGAACTTACCATTTACCATTTGTTACATGCCAAGCACGTGTACAGCATGTAGAATTAAAACAACAACTAACAAAAACCAAAACACAAATCAATACGAAGTTAGATAGAAGATGGTGAACTACATAACAAAAACTATGCCATATTAGTTGCGCGATGGAAATAATGGAATACCGCTTCTCTAAAGCTAGCAAATATAGAAACAATTTGCACAGTCCTACTCTTTTTCAAGATCTCTGTGCCCGCGCGAACCATGAAGAACCTGCGCCTTACTGCTGAACGTGGTTTTTGGAAAAAAAGCTTAATTTTTTCCCCTGTCGTAGTAGATGGCATTAGTTTATAGAAATCGGTGCTACTAAGAACAACATGTTTAAGAAGAATATTATACACCATAAGAATGTCGTTCCTCCTCAGCCTTAAGGATAACGGATCCGAATCAAGCAACTTGTTCCTATTGAAGCCACAGGGTATGCTGGAATAATTGACTTATCCGTTTCATCGGTATGGTCATCGCGTAAAAGGGGATTTTAGACAGGCTTCCTCTGCAGCTGAGCATTTTTGCCATCAGTCACGAAAAATGTTACAGTGAAGATGTAGCATTCGTTTATCTAGAGCAAAAGCAATCATACTAGAGGCTATTTGCAAATCTAGGTATGTCTTTGACCATTTGACGACAACAGCACCCACTGGGTGCCAGTATGTCTGCGTACCAACAGTGGCACCCCAATTTGGGCGCCTCCATGATTTCTTGTTTTTACGCGAACTCGAAAAACATTTACTATTAACATATTTACTGGCAAACGTCATAATATTTATATTCATCACGGTCCACATATAGCCATTGGAATACTACTGCAGGAATCTAGATACTTTCGCGAATTTTGGTGTCTTCTGGGGGTCCTTATTTTTATTCATCACCTCTTTTTTTCATATCTGTTCGTCTCTGTAACCATGAGATCCAACTATCCACAATTCGCAGCAATCATTATAAGGAAGAGCTAGTAGCAATCGATTTATCTCGTACAGTTCTCAATCGCCAGGTCTAGTGCGTATTCCTCAATGAAACAATCGGTCACAGGAACAATGGCTTTGCCCTAAGATTCTCGGGCCCATCCAGTCATCTTATGCTCTCATCTTCAGATAGCTCATAATCAAGTGGCACAACCAAGGCTTGACTAGGATATTCACTCAGCAAACTCTCATCTCTTCGCTCAACGTGGTCAGTTCATTGGAGGAGCCACATAGCTCTGCGACGCCGTCAACGAAACTGTCTATGATAATTTAAGGATTGGTTACTTATTAAAGGTCTTCAGCTTTTTGGAGTCACAATACGAGTAAGGCTCAGGTTATGCTTTACAACTACCTTGATGAGAGACCGTGTAGCGTATGTGAGTACGTTGAAATGTGCATTGTTGCTAAAGGGTCAACGTCGAAATCACAACATTGTTGTTGCTCCAGTCAGTGTCCCTCCATTGATACAAGTAATCACTATCGTCTCACACATATTAGGTTGTCGGAAAAGTTATTGCATATTTTCGTTTCCTAATTGTGAAATTTTTGGGGATTGCTGTAGAACGTTCATTGCAGTACATGTCTAACTGCAAGCCAATGTTCTCTTCTTGCCATAATTGCCGCAACGGTAATGCTAGAGGAATGACTCTCAAACAACTTTGACTGCTTTTGCTTTACAAGTTCAGATAAGCCGTCAACAGGGAACTAATATGTTGCAATCGGACCCTCCACTGTCTCCTACAGCAAAACAAGAACCACAAGATAGAAAATGCTCACATCGATTAGAATAAAAACCACCTTCTCGAGCTGGTTGAAGAGGATTCTGGCGTAATACTCGCGAGATGAAACAGGAGCTTAATAGCCATCACGGCAGAATAGCTACCTACCTGCATCATCTTGGAAAGACTTAGAACTATGGGTTAATTCGCCATGAGCTGGGCGGTCACCAGCTCCAAAAGAGGACAGATAAAGAGGCGCATTTTTTTGATATTCATTTCTTGTTTTGAGATGAAAAATAATTTTGAAAAAATTCCAAAATGTGCTAAGAATATTCGGACTTGCTATGTGTCTTTCGGTTCTTTGAGGTTTACGTTCCAACGACCCGTTATCAGCTGTGTTGAAAGAGCAGAATGCGGTATTTGCGCTTCTGAAATCCGGTAAGAATAGGAATTACCATTATTAAGATGTTTGATCACCCATATCAAGAACTCCCAATCAGAAGATTCACTGTTTAAAGGATACAATCTGCTCGAAAATCCATCTGATAAATAGTGGTAGTCTGTCTGCGTATTTGGCCATGAACCACAAATTTCACTCATTACCGATTTTCGTGATTTCTTTGCCATTTTCGCACTATTCCGCACCATAAGTTCCATTAATTCCAGTTGCTGCAATTGCGCAAAGAGTGTACTACACCCAACCAGAACTGCATAGAACTGCCTTTCACTGTCTCAGTGGGTCATGACAGGTTGCTTGAATCTCCTACATGGATTGGTTCCCTTGTGAATGGTGCAGCCTCTGCGATGCTGGTGAAACTCGTCCGAGGATACACACGACAAAACTGATTTCATAACACCCTAACTAGGCCGTTTTCCGACCTGATAGCGCAGATATGGTATAAAATTTATCCTATGAGGAAATCTCCGGGTGCATTTTTGTCGTTAAGTGCTTTTAATCGCAGTAAAAGAAAGGAAACCTCTTTGGATCTATTAACCCCTTTTTACGATAATCCATGCATTCAGTTTCCTACCTAAAAAAGATTTGTTAATAGGTGAACGAGTTTGATGGCGGTGGCAGCACTGAATACACTGAATGCATGTTTGTGATGTTCAGTACCGTTCACGATGAAAGCAGGTATAACATCAGAACGTCACCTGGCTGAAAGCACTGGAGCGCTGCTGCTCCTGCTGCCCTCAATTCATGTGGTTTACTGACTTGCCAGTGTTTCCGATGTAGATTATATCCCTAGCACCTAGTTACGTTAAGTATTTTGTATTTTTTTTTCACCACCAACAATGAATACGTTGTTATCACTTCTGGGTCCTTTTAACGTCGTTATCACTTCTCGATCTCTCCTTTCTTCTCCTTTTTTCTTTTTCAGTAGTTGAGTTATAGTTTTGGATTGTATATGCAACTGCCACATGAACTTAAGAAATATCCCTTCAGCTTAGTTGTACAGGGTGACACACAGGAAGTGTGACGCAGAAAACTAGCATCAAAATTATACAAATCAATCAAATAGGAAACATTTATTCCTATACAATCATCACAAAATTGTAAACAACATATCACATTTCGCATGCAGAATGACNTCTACAAGAGAGCTTTTTTTCAGAGGGTCCAAAGACATATGTTTGAAAATGGAGGCTTTTTGCTCCAGAATCGTTGATACAGCAAAATTCACAGGATTGAGATCGGGGAATTGAAAGGTCAAACATGGTCCGCCCCAAAAACCTGGAAGCGTGGTTTCACAACAATGCAGCATCTTCTTTGCGCTGTAAGCTGGTGCCCATTCCTGGGAAGGGTTTAGCTGACGTCCATCGCGTTCCTTTCCGCCCAAGCGATCACCGCATCCTCCAGCCTGGATGCCCATAAGTTGATTTTTTTATTGCCCGTCATACTTCATGTGGGTCACCCTGAAGAGTTAACTTGCCAGTGAATCTTGATGAAATCAGTCGTTTGATTTGTATGCTATTAACCACCCGTACCGTTCATTGAAAGCTAAGATAATTGTCAGTCGGCAAATAATTTTACCACACTCCTTTTTGGGAATTTTTACAATTACATACCGAGCACCACCAGCCTTATTTTGTTTTTTACACAGAACCTTAGAATTACTTTGATGATAATCGTCGCTCGAAAACTGTATAATGTGTGATTTTGCCAAGGAGCTTCTGAGATGGTTCTTTAAAAATAGATGACGATTAAGCAGAAGGTAGACTTTTAACAGGTAGTCGATTACACTTACTACTAATATTTATAGGTGACTTCCCTCAGCAACTGACATAATCGAAAGCGCGTCTCATTAGACTTCCATACAAACCAGTGTCTTATCACTGCTATCAGCGTCGCTCCCTTGAATGTTCTACGTATTGCGTATTACCCTACATCGGCTCTATTGAATCATTACGCTTCAAACAATTTCCTTTAATAAAGCTTAATATCCGTGCGAGCAAAACTGCGTAATTTGTCGTTGCTGGAGGCGTTCACTTCTCGTTTACAGTCGAATGTTTTAGCTGACGTATCAATCGATAAAGACAATAATCACTGAAGAAAATGCTCCTCTGGAAGATACCTCAAGCACTTGTCCAGTTCGAAGTAGGCGTCGCTACTCTTTGGTAACATCCCTGTGATGTAGACAGTTTTTCTTATCTCTGTCAATCAGTTTTGTCGAGACAACTACCTCTCGGCGTGCTGAAACCAGTTTGAAGTTTTTATGATGTTGATAGGTAAACTCCAGTGAATAATAATACATGTTTTTCTATCTGACCTCACGTCTTGGTAACCCTACAGGAATTGGAGGGCTAACAGGACACGCACGTAACCGGACAGGGGTCATTCACCTCAGCTCACTGAAGTATACAAGACCATCCAGTGGTCGGTGGTTGAAATGGTAACCGTTCGGGTTGCTTTCGTGCAAAATTACTCGAGAACGGTCACCCCTGGATGAATCTTCAGCTCCCGTGTAATTGTAAGGCACTTCTCCCTTAAATTCATTTCTGGATTGCTGGCCTGTATGTATACCCTTCAAGGTTCCTATGATAAGTATATCATGGATTGCTCTATCCAAGGCTCTGGAGACAGCCATCACTCACCATTCTTTGTGATTTCAGTTGGGATTCGTTCTTGTAACATCCCCGATTCAGCTTCCACTTTGTCCTTCATCCCTCTGCTTTACACTTCTACGTATCGGCCCATGGGATCCCATATGGCTGAATAGTCCAAGGGGAGACATGTGATTTTCATGCGGGGGAGGGAGGTGTAATCGCTCTTTCGCCGCTGTCTATCAGTGATAATCGATAACGCAGTGCACTTCACTCGTGACCGTTGGCGATTGATTTCGTTCCGCCATCTACATTTGCCTGATAGAGAAGGTCGGCCAACTTGCCTTCAATTTTAGGTTTTCCATAGTATCTTGCATTCATTTCCAGGAGTTTTCATACCTGTAGCGTTCGGTTCGCTTCAAAACTTCGTTCGCAACTTTCTCAGTTGTTCAGTGTTCTACAGAAGGAGCGAATTATTAGGTTGATGCATAATTATTGCGGATTTTTTCGCGGCTTTTTTTCTCTCGATAGAATTTGAATA
>UZAF01018344.1:11821-30305 GCA_900617895.1 Haemonchus placei | reverse complement strand
AGTTCTAACTGCAGTAGTCTTCGAGCACTTCCCTTGAACATTCCCTTGAGCTTTGTTTCAGAAAGAACCCAAACTGCTCCCAACGCCCATATTCGGTCCCTTCTTATCCATTTCATATTTGGTATCCCGAAAATCCACTCAACAAATTGTGCTCTACCATATCAGTCCAACAGAAGCAGACTCATAAACCTATGTTCTCACCTCGTTGACATCCATCCGTTCCGGGAACGTGCACCCATCCAGCACAACACTCGGCCACCGTGTGCCGCCTCGTTCGGTTTACTTTTTTGTAGGAGTGAAAATAGACGATTCTAGAATTTTAAAAGTTCGATCGTTACAATTTAGCATCACAAATATATTCCTCAGCGTTAGTGTAGAAGTTCAAAGAAAGATGACAAAAAGAAACGTACTGATACGTAACGTACTACCATCTGAAAACTACGAGAAGCCTTCTTAAGAGGCACTTTGGACCACTTTTATGTAGATTGGCGATTCCTTTATGCCAACTTAAAATACCGTCGTCCATGTTTTCCAACATATGGAACTATTGAACTTTTGGTTAACTGTCCGGCTCCCGATTTTTACTCCACGAAGGTCTGCTAGCGAACAAAAAAAAAAAAGAATCCCGCATCTAGACAGACTATTTTCGAATTAAACTGCCACGTTTCGCTTATAGTTATAAGATCTTAGGCCTCACCATAGATTCCATGATTATGAGAGACCAATTTATACAAAGCGTGAAAGAGTTGACAGAAGCGATCCATTCACACTTGCTCTGTTTAGGATCCATATCTATCGGTCAATTCACAGCGTTTCATCAATGGTAGACAACCCTTTCGATGTCACTGCTGCCAAAAATGGAAAAAACAACCAAGGTCCAGTTGTGATTGGCTTCAGATGGATGGCATTCTTAGAGATGTCGCAGCGACGATAAATAATCGTCGTAGGACGTACAATACAGTCCCTAGTTTTTTTGCGATTCGAAAAAAAAATCGCCCTGCATCGCCACTCCCATGCATCGCTAAATGACTGGACTAGGTTAATTATAAGGTCCAAACCTGTGACGTAAGGTTCCCATGACGTTAGAGGTCATTACAGTCGAACCCCCTACTCAAATATAGCAGTAATTGTAGATGGAACCAAACGATTGACGGCAATGGACAATTTCAGGTACTCTATTTTTATGAGAAAGACTCCGGAAACCCACTTATTACCTGCACTTTCCAGAATAGCCGTACCACATATATTGGCAAAAACTATCGGCATACTGCTCCCATTACTTCACTCAATACTATTTGTGATGAACACTTGAGTCATCCAGCAATTTCGCTTTTAAAAGCTCACTTTGGTTTCCGAACTGAGCAACTCCTGAACTGTCCATTGCATCCCGGTTTCCGCGTCCGGACGTACTTCGTATATCGCTCCACGCAAGGTTGTTTCACAGTCACAATCTCGACTTCTTCATGAGGACAAACGTTTTTCCTGCAAGGAGGATCAATCAAACCCTGTAATTCTGAACAACCACTGCAAAAAAAAACTTCAAAATTCAGATCTTTGCATATTTTCAGTGCCAATCCTTGAAAACAACGTCGTATTGAAAGTGTAGAGGAGATTTTTTATTCCGCGCAGTCCTATACTGAAGGGTTCTACGACAATGAATCTTTCTATTCTTTATTAGTTTATATGAAGGCTTCCAAACCTAGGATTTGGCTCCAAAAAGTAACAAAATAACTACCACCTCAAAAACTGAATAAACCTCATCTTCGCAATTGTGCCCCCCCCCCCCCTGCTCTCGATACCGCCTTTGACCTGAGTGACTGGTTGCTGCTTCACTAATAGATGTTGAAAACAAAATGGCAGTACCATTTTAGTCCCCCATTGTGATGGGGTAACCTCGCCAAGCCCTCCACTGTTGCCCTATTTCCAGCTTAGCCTATATGGATGTCGAACCTTACGTAATAACATCGACTGATAAGTTATCAGTAACTTCTGGAGGTCATTACGTGCGGGAAATAGTCCTCAGCCGCCGCCGGTGGCCTAGCACAGTCCATTAAAAATGCCATTAATGTTGCGCTCCTGTCAATACAAATGTGGCTACCACAACAAACAACAAGATAACAGTGAGAAGACAAGCAAGTCGGGATAGATGTGAAGGGAATCGGGTCTGATAAGTAGAACTGCAGTCATTCAAAAAAAGGAAAAAATATTGAGCCTTGCAACATTTTGAGTGCCAGCGTTAGGTTACTATTGTATCCCTTTCAGGGCAGTTCATGCTTATTTGACGCTTATTTATTTGCCTCTATTGAAGAAGTTCAAAAACGATCGGCGTCCCAACAGGTTTCCAGTAGCAACAAGCAAATGCGGTTAGAAGAAGACTCTTTGAGTACTGTGGATTCAACGATTACTGCGAAGAACGAACTTCATAGCCAGTCGAGTATTCTCTTACCATGAAACCCTCTGAGAGTGGCAATAATGGGAACACAACAAGTAAATAAGCCGCTTCATGGAACCGCTAAGTTTAATTTTTCGATGCTTTATCTTAGTTTTACATATTAAATATGTTTTCTAAGATAAATAAAATTTTTTTTCGTCTTAAGGGAAGTAAACCTTGACCCATACCTGAAATCAGAGGCTTGGCACGAAACCATCTTTGAACCGTTATTGCTCCGAAGAATATCGAATTCTAAACTTTTGCAATGGCGTTTTTTTGATGAATTGGGACCGGAACACACCATACATGAAAGTTCATTTATTTATTTGCCCCTTGATAAACTTCCGCTACCTATCATGCCTGTTAGCTTCTTAAGATTTCTCCTTAAACAGCCCCTCAACGCCCTAATTCCTTTTGTTAGAGTGCCCTTCTGTCCTTTGCAGCACTTGGTGTATATCCTTCAATTCACTCTCACTTGAGTGATCCCGATGTGGTTCGGTCCATTGACTCTGCCTTTTATCTCTTCGTTAATGGCCACTAACACCTTGGCACAAGAGAACTCTTCGTCCGTTGCGCAAATCACACTCGGTTCTCATGAGGGTCATTGCGATGTGATGTATTACCGACGAGATAAGGTCTCCTGAGCTCTAAAAGTAGGACGAAAGGCACTTCATTTGAAGTCTGTAGAACTCTTTCGAAAGGGTTAAAACCTCTTTCACCCCAATCGTGGCTCTTGTAAACCGAGGGAAATCCATTTCTCGAGCAAATTCTAGTCTATTATTCGAAGGGTACATTAGTAATAACAAATACGGTCCAAGCAAAATAGCGTTGAACTTTGCCCAATCCCTAGAAGTTTCATCGAGTGTTTGCGGTAGAGCAGTGAGCAGTCTTCTTACTCGACTGTTGATTTAAGCGGCCGTAAATTGGTCAAACATTGCCGTGATAGCTGTGATATATTGTCTTACTGAGAGCGTATACAATATTCCTCGGACACCTACATCTAGAAGGGGAACACGCCCAAATTCAGCTCATACTGTTAACCGAGAGTCAAAAGTATTGTAAAGTGCATATTACAGTGATGGAATATAGCAAGTTCTGCATATAAGAAGGGCAACCTTTCTGAGGAGCTGTGGTTACAAATAAGGGTCATCAGTTATCGGTCTCAGCGACTTCTATTCGAATGCAACTTTTTGCAAGCAGTCAGTAAAATCCCTGGCAGCGTTGCGGTAGGCTTTGATGGCATCAAGAACCGCCAAGGGAATGAAGAATTTGGCGGCAGTTCCCGAAGGGAAAAACGATTTACAATGATTAACCGCCCTCCGTGCCCTCTCACGACATGTTTCTGGAAGATACTATGCCACGAGAGGGAGACACACAAAGGCTTTTCATACAAGCGCATTTACTTGAGCTTCGCTTTCATTTCTACCAACGAATAGCATGCAAGATTTCCTGTGATCTTGCTCGAGGTCAATCGTTGTTTGTTCTTTTTTGAGAGGCCACTTTCCGCCTTTTTTCTCATGAAGGTATAAAGCACGCCATGCGGCGGTTGCCATCATTAATTCGAGGACCTAAGATTGAGCCTGCTCTAGCAGAACACCGATATATTCAGTGAACCCTGATATACTTACCATATTTCAAGTTTGTCATAGTGTAGCATAATCAGCAAATCACAAACTAAACATTGGGAAAGTCCGAGTCTTGGAATGGATCCGAATCTACACAAAAAGTGAATCGAGCGACTTTTTCTATCCGCGATATCATCACCCTACGGTGACGTTCAGATAAGGCCAAACAGCTGGCCGAGATGGGACCATTTGTTCTTCTTCTTAGCTCTACACCCCGTTTTGAAGCGTTTTCAGTATATGATTCAATCCATGATCCTGGATTAAGTCTGCAAGAAAGCTAGGAATACAGAGTTCTCGTCCGTGGCCACTCAGCTCTTCTTCATTACAGTCTAGCTTATTTTACTAGAGCAGGGCACACAAAAATTTTCGTTGAAAGCCCCAAATTCGAAGCACCGACAAGATTAGCTTCGCGGTTGGACTCGACTTACTTGATAGGGTGGTGGGAGGGTGCGTGAAGATGGGGTTAGGAGTTGTCACGAAACGAACCCTCACTTTGCCTTATACCACATAACATACACACTATTAGTTCAAAATATCTCGTGGTGGAGTTTTTGTTCACATAAATCCCCGAAATGGCATGCGATTTTTTGGCGGTGACGGCATCCCATCTATCACGGTCATTCCACCTTTCAAAAAGAGTAGTTCTCGCTTCCCACTCCGATTTGAGGCAATTATCCTCATACGAAAATATCTGAATGCAAAGGAAATTCGAAGAATAGCCATTCACTGGAAAAAGTTCTATTACCTTTTACGGCTGCAAGGGACTGAAAAAAGGCCAGTAGAACTTCAAAGAAAATCGTTGAAAAAGGTGGGTGGTAAATTAGAGTGTCTTTCATAGATAATGACAGCTTCCTGTTTTCTTGGAAGAGGAAGTAAACCAATGCAAAAACTGGAGACAAGGGGAACAGAAAGAGCATTCGAAAGAGATTGAACACTCAAAATTTTTGTCTCTTACTTAGGGGCTCCCACAGGCTTGTATTTTCTGCTGTTACTCGATCGGTTGTCCTCTTTTCGAAATCTGTCAGTAGAAATATTAGAACCTGTACCTAACTGAAACCATGAGAGCCAAATTTTGCGTTTCATTGTGAGAGCTGCTTTCAAGTCGGATTATATTTTCTTAGAAGTTGACAATGTCTAGGAATTTCTCCCAACCATTCATATTTTTGTAAGAAGTCCTTTCTGTGATATCTGAAAAGACCAATCCAAGGAGGTTTATGTTTTCAAGGCCACTTAAGCTCTCACTGTTTCTCTTCCCCATTGTCCTAACAAACTTAGCCGGACCAGTGTCCAAGCACACATTCTACGCCTACGGTTGCGTAGACGTACACGCCATAAGGCGTAAGCCAAGCCTAATCCATCATTACGCACTGCAACCGAGCGATCGAGAAGTGAGATAAAAGAGAATTCATGTGACAAGTGCTAAATCCCCGCCTTTGCTATGCTTCGTATTCTTTCGGTGTCCTGCAAGGTCAGGAAAAAATACGCTGATGGACAACGCAGAAGGTTGAGTCGCTAGAAATGGGGGGTACTGCAGTTATGAGGGGTCATATTGTTCCCGAGGCTTCCAACGGCATCCTAGGGACTGTACGCAGTGATGTACCGGCAGGGGGCAGGGCTACCCAAAAAAGGTGTTCGTAGAGACCATCCGATCCATTTCTTTCTGACACTACCCAAAAAAGGTGTTCGTAGAGACCATCCGATCCATTTTTTCTGACCACTACCCAAAAAAGGTGTTCGTAGAGACCATCCGATCCATTTTTTCTGGAAAAAATCAAAGCAAGGCGGAGCTATATTTTTCTCTTTATTACTATGATTTATAGTTCTTACTGTTAGAACAATGACGGCTCTATTTGCTATCGCACAAACACCCCACAGCTACGGTCAGCTGCTCAGCATCAGATATGATTGAATCATGATGTGGTCGCTTAATTCCCTTCTCATAAGCCCAGACGATTGACACCTGCCGCGCACACATTAATACTAACAATCATTCCTCGACATCTGAACCTGTTCTGTGATTGCGGCCTTTTCCTTGGCGTCATAATTCCATCTCTTGAGCACTACCTGTATAGGGCAGGCTGCCCCCCCCCCCCATTACATAGTTGTCGGTGACTGCTGATCTGATCGGTACACACAAAGGTGGCAGAATTACAGGCGTGAACGAACAGGATATCTGACCCTGAGTGAGGGGAATAATTGACAATGCTCGTTGAAAAAAAGTTAGGAAAATTGAGAAATGCTGGAAAAATTTATAGGAAAGTATGGCCGATTAAGGTGAAAGGAGGAAACCCTGTAGCCATCGAATGTGGCAAAAAACGGAGGGCAGTTGAAGGCCAACAGAACATATTAGCGTAACGGATAACGTCTTTGGTGTTGATCAAATGCAGGATCCTTTCCCGCACTCGACTTCCATTCAGAATCGTTCTGGCGCTCTGAATGCGGCTTTGTGGCCTGTACATAGAATGACTTGCGGTGGTCCGCCAATGCACAAGCCGGTGCTTTCAACATTGCGGACTAGTCCGGTGCCAGTCAATCGACACCGGAGGGATGGAAGGCTTGGTTGGCTCGGGCGAGCTACAATCCAGAAAGCGAACCCTAGACCATTCGTGAGTGGTAGTCGGTAACTCCCCCTTCACTAGCTCATCCCTGTCAGTGATGAAATGGTTGCGGATCACAATAACTATTCGGTATCATCCAGTCGCATGCCTCCTAACAACAAGCAAAAGTAGATCTTCACTGTGGAGCCCTGCAGAGAATGGATAATATGAAGAGTGCCTATATCAAAGTCGTCTGAAAAGCGACATTTCCGTTTCCACTAAATGACGAGTTAGGTAAATTCCTCAACACAATGGCTTAAGTGCTTATTCGTTGTTAATCAATCGTACTTGCAGCATAAACGGGCCTGGGTACCAGTTCTCGTTGGAAGAGATGCATAGTGAGTATAACTTACGCTGCAGAAAAAAGACATACATATGTACGCCGGCTATCGCGCTGCCCTCAAGTGTTTCGAACCCTCGAAAGCGGCTGAACTCTACGGTGTTGCAGCGAATCCGTTGTATTCCCAAAGGAGTTGACCAGCGCCAAAGATTTGTCATTCTTCCGTGATTGATCACATTTCAGCAAAGAGCGCTGAAACATAATTAAAAGAGGAGCAGGACGATGCCTAAACTGGCACGGTGGTCTCTTGTCACGAATTGATTTAGGTTCCACGTAACCCTTCTCCTAATTGCTGGTAGGAGGTGAAAAGAACAAAGGACAAAGAGCTTCCTTAAGCGGAATGGGAGGATGATTAGCGCAGCGGTGAAGGTTCAGCATGAAAATCATAAGTTAATCATAATCGATGCTTCAGACGACTGGTTCCTTCCCACTCTTCTATGTTTGATTGTCATGTTTTACCAAAGAGCACATTCCCCACCACCAAGAAGCACCTCTCTTTGGTCAAAATTTGGATTTTCGAACATATTTCAGTCAGACCATGCCAAGTGTATTGAGGAGGTTGCAGTGGCAGCTCCCAGAGAATGAGACTTTTTCTCTTCGACTCCTTGGACCAGATGATGTGAGATGGACAAGGAGTGGACCGCGGGGATCCATAAGTCTATCCCATACCATAACCGAAGTTACTAGTGTTCAGTATAAGTTTCGTAGAACCATTGCTTCAAGTGTTTAGTTTTCAACCAGTTTGTTCTCGGCTTGTCCATCTTCAACTCCAGCTGAGCCATTATTGAGTGGCCTCAAATGGACAACCAGACAAGCACATCAAAGAGAAGATTATTGAGAGGATATCTGGGTGATTCTGGAGGCGGAGCATTGAGGGGCTTGAAATTGTGAATTTGTATCAATGTTTGCATAGACAGAATGGTGGGTTCCTCAATAGATGAGCGCATTGACGAATGGTTGAGGAGGTTTCCAGCAGCTACTAATGAGCAGATGCTAAAACGCAATCGTGAAGTAGTAAAGAATTAGGGCAGAGTTCCGCTTTTGTTTTTCCACGCCATCAATCACTGACTTATGAGCCTCCCAACAATAACTTGTACAATACGTACCGAAAAAACCTGGACAGTTTAAGGAAACATTTTGTATGCA
This sequence comes from Haemonchus placei, assembly GCA_900617895.1. Classification (NCBI taxonomy): domain Eukaryota; kingdom Metazoa; phylum Nematoda; class Chromadorea; order Rhabditida; family Trichostrongylidae; genus Haemonchus; species Haemonchus placei. The sequence goes on along the minus strand of UZAF01018344.1, from coordinate 22,166 downwards.
AGTATGTGATAGGAACTCGGTTCTTAATAACATTCCTACCAGGGTGACATAATTTTAATACAAATAGAGAAAAGTAGAAGGGTGTTTACGGGGGAAATAGTTATTCTGTTCTTATGGTTGTGGGGACAAAAAGCTGGAAATGAAAAACATGTAGAAGCAGATGTGCAGCCAATGAATGTTTATGTTGGTTTTTGCCTAAATCAGGATCGGATCTTCAACAATAATTTCGGATAATTGAAGTGAGAAGGCGGCAACGGTTGGATCCGAGCAGCATCCGTATGTATCTGGGAACACAAACATAGCAACCTTCTAAATTCAGACCGTGCTCTAAGCCGAGATCTTCGAGAATAGAAACAAGATGTAGTCTCAAAGTTTACTCTTCCTTTTTATTTTAAACATTCCATAAGGTTCACTTTTACTTACACAGTTACACAGTTTAGTAGTAGTGACTAAATAAATTTCCATAAAAGTCAGAACCAGAACTAGGGATCAGAAGAAGAGCATTCGACTGACTGAAAATTCTTTTTATTCTCGGAATTTTTTTCCTTGTTTTTTTCGAAATAGTTACACGCACCCAGATCCCATTCGCGTTATTGGAATGATAGAATCCTATGAATGAAAGTATATCCATCTGATCAATAACGAAAGCCAATGTAGTCCTTTAAGAGCAAACTTTCTAGCGAGCCCGTCAAAGAATGGAAGCTACTAATGGACCGGCACGAATAATCTCCGCTCAAAAATAACGCAGCCAAGTGGATTCTTTAATCGAGCGTAAACAGCATTTTCAGCAAGTAATTGGAAGCAGATGTGCGAGAAAGGAACATCGACAAAAAGTCCGAATAAATCACTGTTCAAAGATGGCAATGAAAACTTTGTTTCTTATAAATAGACGAAATATGGTATCCTCAACGGTACATAATACATATTTGCAAACTGTAGGTTGGAACTATAAATTCTTTTTTAATTCAACACTTTCCTTCATATGACATCTTTGTGTCTATTTAGGACCCTTTATTAACCTCTTTACAAAATTTTCATTTATTTACCTTGCCATTCTAGCAATAAGAAGTTTGCCATTCTAGCAGATCTGACTCTTTCAGTTAACTGAGACACAAAGGTACCCACCCACCTCGACTGTCGCAAGGGTACACTACCCACCCCGACTGTATGAAAACGCGAACTCGTTTTTTTCGGCTTTTCTTAATGACGGGGTTAGTTTTCAATTTTGTCATTTAGGATGTTACATAGTTCGACTTAGCTTAATGATTTCACTCAACTCGAGTCATTTCGCGTTTTTATTGCGATTTTTCGAAAATTTAGGGAGGGTACGGTAGAGAAGTATGGTTTGCATGTAACAATAAACGATGTGAGAGGTATACACCCCCCGAGAGCGGTATCATTGGATAAATCTAATCGCTTACGTGGCTTCAACACATCGAACGCTTCAAACCCCTGGATTTTTCTGTATTCAAAACTATGCGCCATGAGGCGAAGAAAGTAGAATTACTGCTTAGGACACTATCTATACAAACCCATTGACGTTTGAGTAGGTTTGAACGAGCAATACCTGCAGCACATCGGTAATACCGGATTACTGCATTAAAAAGCTTCATTTTAGCTGGTGCACACTTCGGCTATTCAATATGGGAGTTATTAATAGTTGCGATTTTTTAAAGGCCTTCCAATAATCGTTTTGTTAGCAGAACTGGTTCTCTTGGAACGGTAGCGCTTTTGCGCATGCACTTAGTATAGTATACCCATCTAGTCTTCACCTATGCGGTGGCTGGTGAGACTCCAAAGTCAGCAAGAAAACAAAAAGGAGGTCAAACGTTAACAGGGGATTACATAGACACCTTCTAATTATCTTCTAATTATCTCCACTTCCTGTTTCCGAGCTCTTGGAGTGCTGGAGTGATTCACTTAATGCTCTAAAGGAAAGCTAGTATTTCGTGAAAATGCCGCCGTAGTTCCAAAATCATGCATTCAATCAGACTGAGCAGCGTGTTTAGCAATCTCATCGTTTTTTCGTGTTGACGCGATTGCCAGCATCAAAAAAGAAGACGGAAGAAATAGTGGCAAGAAAGAAGTCACAAAAAATCTGCTCGATTAAGGCTCGCCGCGCACTTTCTTTCCTCGCTTTTGGACTTTTCCCACATCATCTCTATGGAAGATCTCAGTCACAAGAGTTGCGAAATTTAAGAGCAAAAGGTTTCGTCCAAATTGTGGCAGCATGCCCTCGTGTTCTTCGTACAAGAGCTAACTTTCGCACTAACAGTTTTGCAACTTTTTCAGAAACGGTTACGGTTTTTGTGACGACTCCATTCCTTCGAATGTGCGCGATATATGGCTACCGCCCATGAACCTGATTTAATAACTGAACAGTTCGGAAGTGATGGGAAACAGACATTAACAGATTTACTACTATCTACAAAACTTTCAGCGACACCTCCGGTGGAATAAATCTCCCCGGCATTAATGAATTCCTTTTTGGGTCCCTAAGGAGGTTGAACGAATTGAGGGGAGTGACATCTACTCGGCATGTCACCCCTTGTTCAAAGCGCACGTATTGAGGCGAAATGCCTTCGCTCCGACCCCCCATTGAGTGTATTTCTATAGAGCCACATGAGGAGAATCTGCTACGCGCTATCGTACAAATATGCTAGAACCACCCGATTTCGTTGGTAGATTCAGGTAACCATTCGAGGGGTGTCCCCTTATCAAACTTCAACCAAATTTATGAGGTGAGTAGAGTGAAATGGAAAGAGGCTAGCATTATGAGACAACGCAGCGAAAGATACATCTGGGACGTGATTGTCAAGTAAGCTAGGAAACTTAAGGTTCGTTTCCTCAACTTGGAACAGCATGCGCATAGTACTTATCCATCCTCCAATGCTTGCTGAAATTCTATCCGAAAAGAATATAAGAGGACGAAAAAAAAGCTACAAGACTACTATGGATCGAGTTATGTAGCAGAACTGCAATATTTCCTATAGAAGAACTCGGAACCTCCTCTGTGACATCCATTTGAGGAGTAGACTTTCGTCTGTCTCGGAAATAGTAAAAAGTCATAATGCAGTAAGCGATTCAGCAAAATGTTTAACGAGAGAGCCTTTCTGAGTTGTATTATATTTCAAAAGAAGCAAAAGCAATGCAATGAGGAGTCCGGGAGAAACAAAAGCAATCAAACTCACTGTCCAAGCTTCAACTCGTGCACTTCGACATCAACGATTTGCTCAGCGACCAGGGCCGGCCTCACCGTGAATAAGATCAGTAAAACATATAAATACATGGTGATGAAAGGTGGTGTAACTAGACGTAACAGCACATAGCAAGCTCGGGTTTGTCCTGAAATCAACGGTAATAGATCATCTAGTGATACCCGAGGGTAAGAGCGACTTCACCGGAGAAAACAACAGACACCTGGTCTTCTAGTGCGAAAACAATGGGAAGGTGCAAAAGTAATTAACGATCCTGTAGGTGACCTTACACTCGCGGGAAAAGACTACTGTTGACAACAATCACGGAAATTAAACCGAGAAGTCAGCCCATAAGAAAATGTGATGTTTCGGGAGAGGCGATTTTAGATTACTAAGATTCCAACGACTGTAGCAAGCACCGCATAGCGATACCTCGCAAAAGGGAAAAGTCAGAATTTCATTTGCGTTGTGAACAATGAGCTCAACTTTGGAAGAAATCTTCAGTCTGGAAATCGCCTGTTACTCTTTTTTTTTTGGAAAGGAGCCAAAGCAAAGATCACATCGAAAATGGGAGCTCTACCGAATTCTGCCATGAATAAAGAATATCATATAGACCGAAGAACAAGAAGAAGCAATTTTGAGATAGCGCTACCATCAATGAATAAGAATCAAGCGATGAGCCGACATGTAACGCCATAAATGGAAGGTCTGTTGAGAGGAGGCTAGGTTGCTGTGACGTGCCCGACATAGTCCGTAACAGAGCTGTCAGTGAAGAATGAAAGAAGGAATGGTTAGTAACCAGTCGGGAAAGAAAATCCCTGAAGAGTTCGTTGAAAACTTGCGAAATGAGGTCTCGCTTCTGACATCTATTGCGAAGGATGTAATAGCTGTGCAAGGAGTAGAGACGACTCGTGACCCGTTAGACGATTTCACAACATGGGTATTAGGCATTGTTTATTCATTACAAGTTATTGAATTATGCTCATATATTATTTAAATATCTATTTATAATTTTATATTATATTTCAATAGCATTATCCACTATTCAGTTCTGACTTTCCTATTTCTTGAAAATGTAGCTATCGAAGTCACATGCCATGATTGAATGAGAACAGAGACAATCATTGACCGAAGGAAGGTGCTCATAACGGGGTGCTGTGCCTAAGCCCGCTACCTGAACTGCTGGCAATGCTTTAAAAGAGCAGAATAGTCGGAAACCGGGGTGTGGTCGTGAAATCGTTGTACATCATTACCTCAGTCATCCAATCATCGTTTTCACCTATATAACTTAACCCTCTCCAACTTCACTATTATTACTAATTAATTTTCAATAAACGCTAAATTCAAAGTATTGCTTCTGCATCTACCAGCATGTAGGGACGGCCGAGAAATTTGTAAAGCGATGGAAATTAAAGGATACTCGAAAATTATCAGAACCCAAGCGAACCAGTGAATCTTCTAAACTGTTCTTCAGATTTATTTGAAATACCTATGTCATCGTACTACATAGGAGTACAGCGGATTTAGTCGAAGCAGATGAAATCGTCTGCATGTAAGTTGTGCTGCGCAACCAGGATAGCACGCTATCTAGCTCTTCCTGTTACTAAGTTGCTTGGGATTACTTCCAAGTCCCACACTTTCTTCCATTTGCTCGTATTTCTGATGGGAGGCAAGAGAATATTTCGGGAAGCAAAACTACAGAGGCATATATGAACTGAAAGATGCCCCTTGGGACTCGATCTACGTATCTTTCGCCTTTTTTTGAGACTGCGAGAGATTCCGTTTTGGAGAAGAAAGTCAGCATGAACACATAAAAACTGCAGCTAACATAGAAAAAACGTAAAGGGCATTCGGTGGGGTGTATTTCGACTTCTGCTGAAGCAGTATCCGCACCTTTACACAAAAGGCTGCCTTTGGGAACAATGGGAATCAAATGAGATCAACTGTAGACAGCTCCTTCATGAAAGAGAAGCATGGGAACTAGATGGCATGATTTCGACTCAGCTGTGATTGATTAACCATTTCGGGAGGGCAGACTTGAAGAACTTCCTGTGAAACTACCATTGATACAGACCTTCCTTTTGTAGAGTCCATTTGGTCGAGATACATGAGCAAATGCGCTAGAAATCTTCGGATTTGGTAGTCTGGTTTGGTGCCTTGCTAGCAGAGCCTACTGGAAATGACAGTAAGGCAAAAACGACTGACAATGAAATAATCAAGAAACTGATGAAGAACTGTTTGCCCTTGACATATTGTTTAATTGGTATTCGTACGTCCATCTGCACACGCTCGTCTGCGAGATAGAGGCGATTCAGAGGGTGCGCCGACGTCGAAGAAATGAGGAATAATTCAAATTGCTAATAAATTATCGCGACACAGTGGTTTCGACATGGAACAAAGCACCATAAACGTTCCGCTACTTGAGATCCTCGACCGACTGCTGCAACAGTCTACAAGTGGTGGCCATAAAAACATCAACGTAAAATTAAGGAGACATCGAAGCACATGCAGCCTGCCGTTGAAATCAACGACTGGAATGCTCAGAACTGGGAAATAGGGAAATAGATTAAAAGTAAACACAAACGGAACCGCTGAGAAATAGAAGCACTTTTTGGTGCCTGCAAAATGGATGGTCGGCATCAGCGTGTCTCCGGCACCGCCCAGTCATTCCTCTGTGACCCGCCCCTAGTAGGAAGAATGTGAATGGGCGGTTGGCATCTGGAGGTAATGTTAGCGTGAAATGTCTCGTTCCGAAGCAGGAGAGTAATTCTCCACACTTTCAGAAAAGCTTGCAGGAGTGGGGTGCGAGTATTTCCACTAAATGTCTGAAAAACTTATCTGAAGGGTTTCTTCCTTTGGGATACTAGGATGTCGCAGCCTTTACCTAGAGAAGGCCTATCGTGAAAGAGTACTTCTCAAAGGTCTAGCATACAAATAAACAAAGTTCTAGCTCCCAAGTTTATTCTCCAGATATCAAATCAAAAATGAAGAGAATGAGAGGCAATTTAAGTTGGTTAAGGCTTTAGAAGGTTCAACAACAGCTGAAGCCGAAGTATTAGAGCATGCTGCTGCGCATTTTGGATTCTCAGGTTGTGGTCTGCAGGCCGTCATTTTTGTTGAACTGGGACATTCTAACTTGTAGAGCGTGACACAGTAAAGACGGGAAGAGGACAAGTAAATTGCTCGAAAACAACTGAGCGGATGTGGTTCACTGTCAATCAGGTGCCTTTCGCAATGAGCGCAATGAGGAGTGCTTCTCGAAGATGGTGAAGGGCCAGCATCGTGCTCCGAAATTGCTGAAATATTATAGTCACGTTATTGTCAATTCCGTTACAAAATTACTTGGAACCCATTTATTTCTGTCAAAGGCTGAAAAGTCTGAACTAAGAAACAACTTTGTCTGGCGACGCAGGCCTGCATCTGACAGTTTAACAGTGTCTTACATAGAAACTTACAAGCGATCGCTAACTAAGCCAGGACTTTCAGTCAGACAACAGTTGGCTTTCTTTTTTCTTACGTACTTTCAAGGACATTTTGTTTGAAGCGTATACCTATTGTCCAATTAATTGAGGAGTGAGTTTTTTTTAAAAATAACTCGGATTCTTCAGTACCTTGATGATATATTCGGATTTATCAAAACGTCAGCAGAAAGGACGAATCTAAAAATTTTCCTAACGTACAAATGCAGGGGGTCCGTAGTTCGAACTTTATCACGAGCGAAGAACGGAGGTGCCGTTGAATGCGCCAAGGAGTTAAAGATCGGACACGTTGTGCGCTATTGTGATAACGGTTTGAAAAAGACAGTTACTGACTGGATTCCTCGAGATTCCAAACGAACACCAGGACGGCCGCCGTTAATATACAAACTTCTTCACGGAGGCTATAAGCGAAAGGAGTGCTATGCCTCGTGTTATTCGAGTATGTACGTCCCCCTGGACTATCCTGGCTCGCGACAGGGACGAATGGAAACGTTTCTGGCATCACCCATTCGAGGCTTCTGAAAAGTCGCCCTCAAAGCCACTCTTAAAGTTGGGCGCTGAACCTTAATAATAAAAAACTGGTAATAAGCTGACTGCAGTAGCTGACTCGAGGAGTGGTAATGAACATCGATGGATAATGCTTAAGAATTCCTTTTGAATACTGATTCCACTTTTGACTAGAGGCCAAATGACACTCTACATCTACATAGATTCACTTCTACGCTGAATCGCTTTTAATACTTGCAAAGCAATTCTTCACACGTGCTGCAAACTTTCTTCGTAAAGAAAAGAAGACAATACGTAATTATTTATCTAATCATGCGTCTGTGCCATACATATACATATGTATGTGATAGCGGATGGCTAAAGAATTTTACCCAAATTTCAATTTTCAACCTGAACTAAATTTAGAATTCGAACTAGCTATGAGAAAGAAAGAGACTCTGATGATGAGCCGGAAAGAAGGACTTTTCAAAGAACGAGGGGATGACTAACGACTGAACTTCTTAGATTCATCGCGGTTGTAAACGAAAATCACCACAAGATGATTTATGGGTGAGCACATGTTTTCTGGTAAAAACAGTTGCATGTCTGAGATGTAGCACGAAAGATAAGAAGAAAAAAGACAAAAAAAGTTGAAAGAAGGCAACTTTTTCTTACATTATAGGAAGGCTTCTTCAAATCATATTGAGAGACGCTCATCGCTTATGCGGATCATCTCCTGAAGAAATTAGATTACTGGGTATAAACGTGTTGAGGAGAGAAAGGGTAGGAGAAGGCTGAGAGCATGCAAACCATTTATACCCTATAATCGAAACAAAAGACAAACGTCACTGTTAAAAGCAGCCATTACGTGGGTATTTCCAAAAAGAAAACAGCCGGAAACATTTCTTCTAATCAGTAATTCAAGTAGAGACGCAGGCATTCTTTATGTCCCAAAGAGGACCAAAATGAATGGTCCGCCATATCATCGAGGACTCCACCCACCTTTCACTCAAGACATTTAAAAGGGCAACCAGTACAATGAGCTGTATTAAACAGTGGAGTCATTGCTTCGTCTCCTGCAACAATCAACTATCCAGAGTTTTTGAAGTACTGCTCGTCTTGCACAACTTTCATTCTTGTTAACTCCAATAAAGTAGCTCTGGTGACATGCTCTGAACTTAGGATCTGACGTAAATCCACTATGCTCGACGAATTTGAAGGTAGAGCCCTTAGAAATTGCGCTGTAATGCAATCCTTGGTGCAAAATTTCTTAATTTGCAAAAATTTCTTAATTATCCTACGCAGAGGACGCTGCCAGACCCAATTATGCCATTGTAACCGTCCCATGAAATGGACCCTATTCCGATATTAGACTCATTTAAGAATGCTAATTCACATTTGACCCAGTAATCACTTTTCCTCGAGATTCTCTCCGTTTTGGCTATAAGAAGTAAGAATCCCTTTCCGAATTCATGTCATCTCTTGGTAAAATGATGAAAAAGAGCTAATCAAGGCTAGGGCTACAGGATGTCAGACCTTCATCCAGATTCAAAACACCTTGGAATAAAAAGATTTGTGTAGTGTTGACCTTCTCAGTTCATCAACTAACAATCATGTTAACACTAAAGATTATATTTGTTGTTGTTTTGATCCATCGACTTAATCAGAGCCGGAAAAAGCAGCGATGAGTAGAATGAACCATCTTCACCTTGAACCCTTTTGCAAATCCGCTTTTATCAGAGATACATATGTCGAAAACAGCCGGGGACCTCGAAAACTGAACTGCTCCTCACAAAATCGAATTGAGTTTTGTAAGAGAAATTGCTCAAATGAGTGGAAGAGTGAGCGATTTAGGATGATCTAATCTTAGCACCAACCAGATGGATATCGAGACTTATCTTGAAAGGATGAGCCTTCAGGCGTTGTTTAATCCCGTCTGAAGGATGCGACCTCTCATTCGACTTCCACTCAGCCTCGTAGTGGCGTACTGAATGCGTATGTGGCCTATACAATGACTTACGGTGGCCAGCTCATGTACAAGGAAGTGTTTTATTTTCCTGTATGAGTCTGGTAGCACATAACCGCCCCAGAAGGAGTGGAGGTTATGGTTGACCCAGGCGAATATCATCGCAGGACTCGAACCCGTGACTGCGCCATTTCCCTCTACACCACCACGCCTTCAAGATATATATACATATATACATATTTATTTATATATCTATAGAAGGAGGAATCGAGAACTTGTCAAATCTGAGATTTCATTAATCCTCCGAGTCATGAGAATTTCACAATGATAGGGAACTTTTCTTGAGTTCGACACAACAGGGCAGCGAAAATACAAAAACGTTTGTGATGACAGTAATACTACTTTCCCACAGAGTGTTCCAAGCATTCATTGTTTGGTAAAATGATTAGAAGATTTCAGGAGACTTCACCTACAGAATGATCGGAAGAAAATTTATAATATGATATGTAGAGACTAGAGATTACGTTTAGAGTCTCCACCAAGGCAAAACTGTTAGTAGAAACCGTAGGATAGGTAGAAAAGGGGTCTCCTGGTGGGTAGGTAGAAAACAGGTCTCCTTGACTCAATTGGAAAGATATTACAAATGTCATTGTCACTGNCGCAAATGAGTCATTAAACCGGTCCTCTATCTATCCGCATTCACTGAGGTAGGTACACATAACTAACCGAGAAAAAGATAATTCATCCTTGTGTAGAACACCCCACTCAGTAACAGCTGCTGCATGAACTCCGATCGGTTGTGGGCAATATTTTCAGGTGTTGATAAGTCGGTGAGATCAAAGTGACCCCGAGGCAAAACACACTTCCCGCAGAGATCCCGTTCAAACAATCACAAGGTGGGGTCTAGAAGTGAGGGCTCCAAATTTTTTTTATTGTATTTTGGAAAAATCATGGAGGACTCGGTGTATTGCGATTTTATGACATGATTGTTATGCTAAGAACCATTACCGAAGGGGTTTCAAGAAAGGCCTCTGGCAAAACGAACATTTTTTGCATCATTTTAGCAGGAAACTAGTCGACAGTAGGGGTAGGAGGGGAAGGGGAGGAGGTAGCAGTACCTTCTTTGCTTGTTGATTTAGTGAAGAAAATGAAAGCAAGATCTATCACTCGTAAGATCTCAGTGGTCACTCTTTCTGTAGGTAAATAAATAAATAAAT